>PVIJ01001941.1:78988-177977 GCA_004024925.1 Scalopus aquaticus
ATATCTCGCTGCCAGGAGCTAATGAGTAAGGCCAATGCATGCAGGCATGGTGGAGAAACTTAGTTACTGTTCTCCTGAAATTATACTTAAATTTATTTGCAAGAAGAAATATCGCATCCTGACTTTGGGAACACTTCTTTGAAGGCTCCACCCATAGAGTGACCTTGTCAAGACAATATGGGGGTCTAGGTTGCGACACTGGCCTTAAGAGCCAGTCACTGCTGTTTGGAGTGTATGTGTATGTGAGTGTGAGGGTGGGTGGAAGCTGGATGGATTACTCTGTTTTCCTGGTTTTGTATAATGTGGCCACCCCAGTGGCAGTGATCCTCAGAAGAAATCAACTACATCTACACCACATGTAATGAGTTGCCCAGGAAATGCACGTACACATACACATGCTTCCAGCAGAAATAGATTCCATGGAAAGATAATATTAGATAAAGACCATAACTATTGTACTACAGAACAAATGATACAGTGAAGAAAATAAATTGGTGTTTATTGAATTCCTGTAATGTGCCACATAACTGGTACATTATTTCACATTTATCAGATAAATTTGTTCCAAATCACATAGAAGTGAATGGACTGCTAAGATTTTTTTTTGAACTCATGGCATTTTAATATATTTGCTACCACTTTAAAGAAGATGAGTCTGATTTCCTTTTTGGAAGAGGTGTTAGATTTTGGAAAACTCGAGAGCCTTAGGGCATGTAAAGACAAAGAATGATGATACAGAGATGGGAAAGAGGAAGATATCCAAGAAATAGAGCTATTATCTAGTCTAATCAGAACTGATCAGAAGGATTCCAGAGTGGATCGGGGAGAAATGTTAGTGGACTAGACACACAGGGGTCCTTTCATGGCAATACTTAAAAGCTCAGCTGGGAAATTTGGACTGTCCTGAAACATGATTAAAAATCCGATTAAGGATTTTGGGTAGAAAAGATATGTGATGAAATGAAAAGATGTGTAAAGTACCAGATTTTTATCAGCTCCTTGATATGCAGTGATAAAAATCCACACTAGGAAAGTGACAGGAGGAATTAAAAAGTAAAAATAGGAAGGAGGATTTTGTATTTCTGAAGAGTACCCAGTGGAGTGTTTTCAAGTACAGATTCCTAGGATCCTCTCTCTGATACTTCAGATTCACCAGGTTTGAGTGGGTCATGGCAATATGTATTGTAACAAGACTTCAAGATGATTCTGATGCAGGTCATTCACAGAACCACATTTTGTTTCAGAAGAGGAATAGACAGGCCTTTGATTGACTAAGAAGGGCAATCAAAGTGGGAGGAGAGGGGAATCTGGTGCTGATGGTAACTGGAAGGTTGGGGAAGTGTGCTGATTGTAGGGAGAGTTGAAGAATTCTGTTTAGATTATTCTTAGTCATTTATTTTTGAACCTTTGGTGTCTAGATTTCAGTTGGCATTTTCTATGCATATAAAACTGTTGGTAAAAAAGTTGTTGTAATGAAAACGATTAGGCAATTATCCTTGAGCAACATTACTGGAATTGAACTAAGCACTTACTGGCTTTGGCTGGTTTGGGGTAGAATTTGAGGTGGAAAAGGGAACTGAATACAATAAAAAGCCATGCTAAAGCTGTTGCATTTTTTGAAATATCTTGTTGGGCTTTTTTTTTCTTGTCTAGAAATGATGACTGTCAAAATTAGTTTAATGGTACCTGAAAAATCAAGATAAGAAATTTTTGCTAATATGAAACATTTATTTCAAAATTCTCAGCATATCTCATAGTGACGAAGATGTTAATAATGTTACTAATGAAATTTTACCTCATTGAGTCAATAAGTATCTCATGGGATAGTACTCTTTTAATTTGCCACAAGAGTTTTAAGAAAGGCCCAGCATTCTGAGAAAATACCATGTTTTTCTTTTCTCTTTCATCTTCAGATCTGCATAATCTCTTTTTGGAGCTCTGTGAATCTTGCTTGGCAAACAGAATGTTTTTGTGACATAGTCACTGCTCTCTGCTACAATTTTGGTTATTTCAGTGAGGGAGACAAAAGTTGTCTTTATAAGTTAGCTAACATATCTAAATATCATTTACTAAGGAAGTCCTTCACCCAAAGTATTTTCTCTCCATGAAATTTTGAGTGCTTTCACAAAATGGGATTTATACAGGTTTACCTATAGAGGGTATGCTTTTAGCTCAGCCTTTCTTTCTGTATGCTCAGTCAACCAAAATGCCTATCTGACCTAGTGGGATTATGAGTTCATTCCTTTCATCCCAGTTCATGGTCATCCTGAAATTGTGGTGTGTGTGTGTGTGTGTGTGTGTGTGTGTGTGTGTGTGTGTGTATAGAAGTAAAGAATGATGAAATGTAAACTTATCTTCCTTTCCAGTATATTACCCTGATATACCTAGCCATTGTTTACTTTTTCTGTATATTTTACTATGAGTACATATAAATTTAATACTTTGAGACTTTCTCCCTAGGTTCTGCTGCATTTTACTGTATACAAACCAATACTGCTATTACATACCTTTCATGAAAGAAAAAATATACGAAAATGATAGTAATTCAAATATTTATGGCAGCTATTGGTTATTCATAGGAGATTTCCACTACCCTTTTCCTCTTTTTTTTGTGTGTGAAGGATTTTATTCTATACAAAAAGATATGTAATTTCAGTACAACCATCAAGACCAAGGAGATAGTAACTTTGAAATTACAAAATCTGCTTGCTTTTCTGCTTCTCTCATCTCTAGTGCTGTCTTGCTAAATATCAGGAAGGTGTGCTGGATTTTCTTTTTCATATATTACAATACATGAACTGAAATCCCTCTCCACGAAAGCCATGGATGCTTATATAACATGCATATAGCTATTACTCTTAGAAGTTGATCTCTCTACCTTTCAGTTGACTGAAGAGTGGGAAGCTAAACTTTGATTATGCATTCTGAAAGAAAGTTGTAATCATAAAGTGTTCTTATTGTTTCCTGTGCTACTTTGTTCAGATCCCATGGATAACTTTTGAGACTGATTAGAATCACTGAAGTCTCACGTAGAACCATAAACATATTCATAATTATGACTTGACAGGTAATGCTGCCCTATGGACTGTTATCTTAGGCAGGTTAGTCCCCCTTGGCGTCATCTTCTGTTTATAACTCTGGACTAGAGTGCATTTGGATATGTCTCTAATCTTTTTTACTATGATGTCAAAGAATGAATGTCTATAAATTTAAAATTAATACAAACACACACACACACACCAGAAAAACTGAGGGTAACATAGCTATTAAAATAGAGTATGATTTGATTTTCTTTTCACATGTGTAAGTACACCCCAGTTTTTTACCAACAAGGAGATATAGACACTAAATGTTAGCATATTAAAATTTATATCAGAAATAGTAATATCTAATTCAGCAGCAGAAAGGCAATATGCATAAAGGATATTGGGTTTGATATTCTTAATTAAGAAATCTAGCAGAGTCATGCTTGGAAAATTTGTTCCATTTCTCTGAATTTTAATTTCCTTTTTCTAAAACAAAAATGGTACAACTCTTTTTCTAGTGAAGACTAATGAGGAAAACTATGATAGACGAAAATATGAATAATATTAAGAAAGTGGTTGTAGAACCAAGCACCGATATTTTAGGAATAATTTTAATGACTAAGGACCACGCAGAAGATTAAAATTTCCTATTTTTTTTCTGATTCCAAGACCACCAAGCAACCTTTTGATAATTTGGCCTCCTCTGTGTTTTCCCATAGAAGGGAATTAGCTGTTCATATCAATAAGGACACTTCATATAAATGACATATTTATTCCTTACTGTGAATGAATGCATTCCCTTCCTATTTTTTATTGTTCTCTGGAACTTGACCTGGAGAGACAAATTCAGAAAAATAGCTTCATGAATCCACAAGACTGAGGACCTATACTCTATTGGATTCACCAATATAAATGATGACCTAGTGTGACCCTTTTGGAGCCTTCTGTAAACCACCTTCTCTAAATCACACTGTTGTGATGTGCCATGGTATTTAAAACTACAACACATATAAAAACATAAAATAGAAGAGATAAATGAGTGAAGGAACCAGGATGAAGACCAAATAAAATCTAAAGATAAAATGAAATCAGATATAAGATTAATAAATAAAAATAAGCCATAGGATCTGATACATCACTAGCCTTGAGAGTTGATTTTATGTTTATTAGAAGGCAATTTATTTCTAAGACTATGGTTGAGGTTGTTTAGGATAATGGTTCTTAAATAGAGTTCCAACTTATCTTCTGAATTATTGAATTCATAGACTTGAATGATGTGTATGAGTTCATCACAGAATAAAAAACAGGCCGTGTCTGCACAGAGGAAAGTATCAGGGTATGAGTATTAAGAGATAGAAGACAGATTACATGAGACATTTAGGCCTAGGTAAGGAGTTAGGTTGTGAATTTTTCTCACATTAAATATTTAGCTCAAAAAACTTTTCTTTGATAATTTTACCCTAGGCTGTTTGAATTCATATCACTACCTCCTGTCTTGGAAATCCTATTATACATTTCATCATGACATATGCTCTTTAATAATTTTTCTACTACTTGGCTATGTTATTCTTGTTTCAACAAGATGTCCTTCAAGGGTAGGTTCCGTGTTGTAGATAACTTTGCCTATAATAATTCTGGACCTATATTATATATTACATAAATACTCGTTGATTGTTTATAACTCCTTAGAGTTTGGTATGGGAAGAGAACAATTTAAAAAAAAGTTGGATGGGTGACATGAAAATTGGTGCTATTCCATTGAAATAAATGAAACCATTAAAAAAATTGGAGAATCAAATAATTTAAAAATTATTTTGTGGCAATTTCTAGCTCCTCTTTCAAGCCATGTTTTAATTATTTATCAGTTTTTATTTTAAAATGTATCTGTCATTAATTTGTTTTTAAAGAAAGGTCTTTATCATCTTTCTTTCCTATGTCTTTATTTAATATTCATTCTTGTCAAATAGTTTGGTTACGCTCAGATGTTACTATGAAATTGGGAAGAGTACAGCATTGTTCTGCAACATTTTAGAAAAACTGCTGTATCTTTTATATTAGGTAAATAGACACAGTTCCAAAAAAGGATATACATTTCCATTCTAATTCTTTTCATGCTGATGCTACATAAAGCGCATCCTGAGAGCCAAGAATGAACAAGAACTGCTTCTTAAAGAAGAAAGGATAAAGCAAAATAAAGACATCAAAGCTGTTGCTATTACATTTTATCCTGAAAGAAACAAGAAATTACCAGGAAGGATCAAAATTTAGCAGAGAGGGGTTACTGTTATAAATCCTCCTGAGAATTTTAGAAGGGAGTAGGAAATTTTCAGGGTAGGAGATATATTTATCTAACTGACAATCAGCTTGTAAAATTTTCTAGTTAATACAAAGTCAGGGACTTAAATGTATCTACTGGGTACCCATTATTTCAAACATCAGGGAAACACATCTAGAATGCATAGTGTAAAAATGTCTAATGCCAGGTTTTGAATACTTTTAATGATACTTTCAACATTTCTTAAAGTATAGCTTCAATTACAATGCAAACTCAAAAACTAATTTGCTAAGAACTAGCATCAATATCAACTAATATTGGTGGATTGTTAGGCCCAAGATTTATTGGTGTCAGGCAGTGAAGAAGCATGTTCTTTTTGTTATTTCG
The DNA here is from genome assembly GCA_004024925.1 of Scalopus aquaticus. NCBI lineage: Eukaryota > Metazoa > Chordata > Mammalia > Eulipotyphla > Talpidae > Scalopus > Scalopus aquaticus. The sequence goes on from PVIJ01001941.1 coordinate 84,677, forward strand.
TGATATTTCATTAGTTCCACAATACTTTAAGCTCTCACTTTTGTTTTTTTTAAAGATTTATTTATTTATGCATACAAGATCTGGGGTGTAGGCCAGAGGTGTGGGGTGGTGAGAGGATTCACCAGAGATAGAGTGGGGAACAGAACAGGCGTATCTACTGAAGTACACTGCTGAGGGGAGCAGCGGGTGAGGCAGGAGAGGTCGTCTGTGCCATAGGGGAAGCTCCCTGGCTGGGTGCTGAAGTGGCTGCGGATAGCTTCATAGTGCTGAGACCTAACCTGTTGCACCACCAGGGAGGCGCTAAAGTTCTCACTTTTTGCAAGACAATGTGTTAGAGAATGTAGAGAATTCAAAGATATTTGAGGTAATTAGTTTTCCTAAGAAGAAAATGATAGTAGAAAGTAGTAATTGCTGACATCTTTAAGAATGCTTATCAGAATTTAGTTTAAATAAAATTGATGACATATAGCGAGAGCTAAGACATCCCGTAGTTGTAGCTTCAATAAATATTTTATTATAGCTATACACCTGAATTTTCTTCTGTGATCTGTGTGAAAAATTCTCCAAGTGCCTTTGTGTTACTGAACTGTATTGTGTATGTATCCTGAGGAACACAGCATCATTCAGGAGTATAGGACAATTGTGAGCCAGACTCTAGAATGGGTAACTTTTAGAATTGCTCCTCCAGTACTGGGAAAATTAGTGATTTATGTAATTCCTGTCACCTCCCTCTATTTTTATTTCCTATTCAGTGAAATGGGAATAAAACAATCTTGATTTAATGATTAAATTTGTAAAGTATTTAGCATATTGCCTAACAATGGTACATACATATTAAGTGATAGCTTGTTATCTTTCAAAAATAAGTCAAATAATATTAGTCTCTATTTAGAACTCTAATTGCCTTCTATTGTATTTAGAATAAATAACCTGAATAACAAGCATAATCCTGAGGAAAAAGGAACAAAAATGGAGGTATCACACTCCCTGACTTTTTTTTTTTAAGATTTATTTATTTATGCATACAAGTTGGGGTATAGGCCAGAGGCGTGGGGCAGCGAGGGGGTTCACCAGAGATAAAGTGGGGAGCAGAACAGGCAGATCGGCAGAAATACACTGCTGAGGGGAGCAGCGGGCCTGGCAGGAGAGGTCTGCTGAGCCATGTGGGAATTTCCCCAGGTAGGCATAGAACTTGCGTCGCTGCTGCTGCTGACAGCTCCTAGCACAGTGCTTAACCACTGCGCCACCAGGGAGGCCCAACACACTCCCTGACTTTGAACTACACTACAAAGTGATAGCAATTAAAATTAGTTGGTAATAAAACAAACAAACAAAGACACAGATATCAATGGAACAAACTGAGGGCCCAGAAATGAAATCATAAACATACAGAAAACCAATTTATTACAAAGGACCCAGAACTTACAAAGGAGCAAGGAAAGTCTTTCTAATAAATGGTGCTGGAAAACTGGAAAACTTTACTCATGCAAAAGAATGAAACTGAATCCTATATAACACCACACACAAAAATTAATTCAAGATAGATTAAATACTTTGATGAAAGACCTGAAACCATAAAATATATAGAAGAAAACATAGCAGAACATTCCTTAACAAAGTTATGAAGATGTATTTGGAGGGTTTGTTTAATGGTAAGGAAAACAAAAGCAAAACGTTAGCAAAAGGCACTCTATCAAATTAAAAACATTGCACAGCAAAGGACACTTGCATCAAAATGAAGACATACTCCTGAATGGGAGAAGATATTTACACGTGATGTATCTGACAGAGGGCTAATATCCAAAATAAACAAAGAACTCATGAAACTAAATAGTAAAAAAATAATAACCAAATTAAAATGTGATCAGAGGATCTGAAGAGACACTTCTCCAAAGAAGCCATACGTATGGTGCTCCATGGTGGTACAGGGGTTAAAGTCTCAGCGCTATCAAGCTATAGCTAGCCACTGTGACATGAGTTGGATCCCTGCTAAGAAGGTAACCCACATGGCGCAGCAGACCTCTCGTGTCTCGCCCAGCTGCTCCCCTAGCAGTGTATTTCAGTCAATCTGCATGTTTTGTTCCCCAGTCTATCTCTGGTCAATCCTCTCACCACTACCCCCACCTCTCGCCTACACCCCAGTTCTTGTATGCATAAATAAATAAAAATAAATCTTAAAAAAAAGAGATACACATGGCCAATAAGCACGACAGGATGCCCATCATTTATTATTAAAGAAATGAAAATCAAAAACAATGAGCTATCACCTCACTCCTGTGATAATGGCTATTATTCAGAAGACAGGAAGCAGGTGTTGTAGAGGATATGGAGAGAAGGAAACCCTTATACACCGTTGTTGGGAATGTAAATTGGTGCAGCCACTATGGAAAGCATTATGGAGATTCCTCAAAAAATTAAAAATGCCATGCAGTCCAGTCATTCCACTTGTAGGTATTTACCTGAAAAAATACAAAATACTAATTTGCAGTGCTGCATGCATCTCCATATTTATAATAGCATTAGTTATAATGGCCTAGAACTGGAAACAACCTAAGTGCCCATCAACTGACAAAAGGATACAGAAGATGTGCTATATGTACACAATGAAATACTGTCATTTGTAACAATATGGATGGACCTATAGGGTATTATGCTTAGTGAATTAGCAAAATAGAGACAAACATGATTTTATTTCTGTGTATTATATAGAGATAACAAATGAAGGACCTACTTACATTTTTGGATTGTTAAGCCAGTTATGGGTTACCAGAAGGGAAGGAGGAAGGGGGGATGGGGACAATTGTATGGTGAAGAATAGAATTGGACTTTTGGTGATGAATTCAGTGTAATATATATATATATATTATATATATATATATATATATTATATATATATATATATATATACACACACACATACATATCCACATACATATCCACATACATACATATACACATGTTGAGTTTTCAATGATTCAAACCTGAAACCTGTGTAGTTATAATGCAGTATTACTATGTTATAAAGTATTAAAATAAAAATAAAATGTAAAAAAGAAATAAAATCATCTCCTTATAACTTAAGATGGCCTACAACATCATATAAAATCTGTCTTTCACATTTGCTGAAAGAAATTTTAGTCAGTTTCCTTGTAACACTAGTAGTTGACAAGAGTCTCTCAGCTAGTTTGTCTAGCTGCACTCAGAATCCGTCAATGTTTTTGTTCCTCACCCTTGAGATAATACCAAGTTGCCTATTTTGTGGAAATTTCCACTACCTAAGAGAAAGTTATATCAAAATTTGAACTGGTAACTTATGCTTTGAGATATGCCCAGGAAGTACAGGTAGGACTGCTTAGAAGCATGATTCATAAGAAAAGGGCCACATAAATATTACATAATCAAATGTGGAGATTTTCTTAAGTCATAATTTTTTAACATATTTATTCTTTTCACTTTGTTCATGCTTAAATCCTGAATTAATTGGGTTAAGATAGGTGTTTTTGTATTTTAAGCACATTTATACCATGTTATACCATGAGAGGAGCTATGAGATGTATTAAACTTTTCCTGTTGATTTACATTTGTTTGTTTGTTATTCATGTAACTACATTGAAATACAGAGAAATTTATTATAAGCATTTTGACTGTCTACATTTCCATCAATGAAACTATTTAGAAACCTTTTCATTTCTACTTCTGTTCCCATCTATAGTATCAGGTTTCACAACTGTAGTAGCATTTCCAGCAATAGATTACATTGATAGTTTAGGAAGAAAAGTTCAAATAAAGAAATATTTATTGAGTTATTACTAGATTGCATCTTAGTGCTTTCTAGTGTCTTACATCTTGTTAGAGAGGGAGAATTTGTATACAAGTGGCAATTAGACTAGTCCAAGAAGAATGACCAGTTGAATATAATCAAGCACCAGCATGTATGACCAGTACAATAAAAATGCTGTATTCAGGGAAAGTTTAATAGAAGGAGTGAACTTGAGAACAAACCTTAAAGGCTGGTTCTTTTCTAGAACTTGAAAACTTAGCATAGAGCAAACATCTGGAACTTGAAAATGTAGCCTAGAGCAAATTTCTAGAACTCGAAAATGTAGCATAGAGCAAATGAAAATCATAAGCAAAACTGTGAGGACAGAAAAAGTGTGGTTATTGTAAGAAACTGAAGACTTAAGAGGTTAACCAGGCTGGATAGAAGGGGAGGGAAGCTTCAGCAGATTAACTGGGGCCTGGTGATACCTGATCTAGCATGTATTTCCTAGTCCAGAAAGGTGTTTGATATCTATTCATATTTCAGTGGAGTTACTGAGGTTTGGGATTCTTAATGTTCTAAACATATTTTTCCAAAATATATGCAAATAACTTTAAATTAATCCAATGTGTTTTTACCTTGATCCAAACAAGTGGGACAAGAAGTTCTGAGTTTAGATGCTATTTAACTAGGTTTTTTTTCTTAGTTTAACATTTTATGAAATTTCCAAGGTAAGATATGACTTTCACTTAAGTCTTATAATCCATTTCTTTTTAAAAGACTATATACTAAAATTAGAACTTTTGGATAAGAAGACGACTACTTATAATTTGGAAAAAAAATAAAGTTTTCCAGGATGATTGAAGATTACTAGGTATTAACCTCAGAACTGCAAAATATAATTTTTGATAGTCTACAATGGAGAGATGTTATCTAGTTAGAATGGTTGTACTTATTTAGAGAATGGCACATAAATGGTGACTAGCACTTTATTAAAAAAAATTAATGGGAAGTTCTAGCCAATATTTACATAATTCATATGGGATTTAAAAATTCTAGTTAATGTAAGAAAATTCTGGTAATTGACTTGTATTTGTAATTTGTGGAACTCGTATTTGTCTGTATACACGAAGTGGGAAATCTCTGAAAACAGAAAGGTTAAATAACAGAATTCTGCATAGAAAGAGTGACATTTTCTCAGAAAAAAAAATGAATTAGGACAAAAGTTGAGAAAAGCAGTTTTCAGCTGGCAAGATTATGTAAAGATCAAGAAGTGTTTTAGAGGACAAAGTCTTTGTCCCTACTCCCTACAGGGAATCCCTTATGTTCTAAAATCTGTGTATGATAGAAAGCCATTCGAATAATGCTTTATAATACATTCTAAATATTCCCTAAAGGATTGGTTTATTTTAATATGTCTACAGGATGTTTTCAAAGAATATTTAATGGCATGTGAAAATGATCACAGTCTTTATGGAAAAGGGAAATAAAATTGTAAATACAGTATAATTTCCATTCTCTAAATTAATTTGATAAATATATACAAAAATTTGATTACAATACTATTTGGGTGTTCTTAAAAATCCTGATTTATTCTAATTTTTCTCCACATATGTATTTTTCAAATTCTTAGCATTGAACATTTTGTACTTACAGGGGAAGGGATTGTCTACTTTTAGTCTTGGCTCAATAAATGATTTTTATTGAAGTTTCAGAATCTCCATACCAAAAAATTCCTTGATTTTTTTTATTATTTGCATTATTAATACAAAGTTAGTTTTGCATTATAATGTAGTCTTAAATTGCCCTGAAGAATGAATCTAACAAGTTCAGGAGTTTGTTGTGTCCATTCTGAGTGTGATGTACATGGTGGTAAATCATAGTTGTCTTCTATGAATTTTTGTATTTCTGTGGTATCATTTATAATGTCTCTTCTTTCATTTTTGATTTTAACCATTGAGTCCTCTTTCTCTAAGGCTGTTTACAATTTTTTTTAACAGTCTTAATTTAATTGATAATTTTTATTGATTTTCCGCTCTAGTTTATTTCCACTCTGATTGTTATTTCATTTCTTCTGCTAACTTTGGGCTTTGTTTTTCTATTTCCAGTTCTAGTTTAGGTGTGTTGAGGTCTTTATTTTTCTTAATTCTGGTGTTTATTGCTATAAAGTTTCCTCTTAGAACTGCTTTTTTGCATCCCATAAGTTTGGTATGTTATGTTTCCATTGTGGTTTATTTCAAAGTATTCTTTTTTAAATTTCCATTTTGATTTCTTCTTTGACCTATTGATGTCTCAGGTGTGGTTTTCATTTTCACATATTTATGAGTTTTCCAGTTTTATTCTTGTTATTTGTTTCTAATCTATACCATTGCGGTTGGAAAGGATACTTGTCATGATTTCAGTCTTCTTAAATTTGCTAAGACTAATTTGTGACCTAACCTATGACTTTTATAGAGAATGTTCCATATGCTCCTGAGAAGAATGTGTATTTTGCTGCTGATAGATGGAATGCTTATTTCTATATATTTCTGTTAGGTCTGTTCTAAACTATAATACAAGTTCAATGTTTCCTGACTGATTTTGAGTGGATTATCTAACCATTATGGAAAGTGAGGTGTTAAACCCCCCCTGTTACTATTGTAGTGTTGCCTATTTATCGCTTCAGATTTGTTATACTTGCTTATATATGTAGGTGCTCTGATGAGTATACATATATTTTTGATTGTTATTTCCTCTTGATGAATTGATCCCTTTGTTATCATGCAATAACTTTCTTTGTCTTTTGTTAAAAGTGTTTGATTTAAAGCCTGCTTGTCTTGTATGAATATAGCTATCTCTGCTGTTTCTTGGTTTCAAATTGCTGTAATATCTTTTACTGAATTTTTATTTATTTAAGTAAGCTTACATTATAGCAATATATAAGTTCAGGTCTGTATCATTGAAAATCAACATGTGTGTATACTGCACTGAATTCACTACTTTGTCCTATTCCTGACCCTAGAATAAAAGCTTTCCATTTTTTGCCCTGGAGTATGATGTTAGCTGTGGGTTTGTTTTATATGGCCTTTATTATATTGAGGCATGTTTCTTCTATAATAAATTTTCTGAGAGTTTTTAATCATAGCATGTGATATGAAAAGTGGTTGAAATTTAGGTTTAAGTTGAATATACATGCAAAATAGAGTTCACTATCTTTTATCTGGACATTTTTTTTAAGATGAGAGAGAGGTGTTTTGGGGGTGTAATTAGAACAAGACTTCCATTTACAGTGTGTTAAGGAATTTGTGTTAGATATTTAAGTGGAGATGACAAGTAAGCAGTTGGAAATAGAGTCTATGGTTCAGGGAAGAGACCGTACTTAAAGATATAAAATTGGATAAATCAACCTAGCAAGATGTATAATAAAAGAGTTGGCTGGCAAAGAGAAAAATCCCACAAGATACTGTTCAAATTACAGCCAATGAGGTCGCAGGAGCTGAAAGCAAGATAGAGCATGTAAGAGATTCTAGAGGTCAAATGAAGTGTTTCAGAAAGAAAGAATGATTATGAGGTGCAGGCCTAAGGAAATTGAACAATGACATTTGAATTTGCAATGTGGAGGTTATTGTTGATTGTGATAAGATTGTAGGGTTACCCGAACCAAGCTGCATTAGCAGTGGGAGCCGGCAGGAGCGGTGGTGCCTATTACCCCACTGCCTATTACCCCAAGTCGGTTGTGGCAGTTGCTCCTGCCATTTTGAATGGACCAATCATGTGCTCGGAGCTGATGGGTAGGTCCAGTCAGCTCCAGGATTGAAAAATGGTCCAATCAGACTTGTGGATGGTACTCTGGGGATATAAGTCAGGATCAAATGGACCTGAAAAAGGGGGAAAAAGAAAAAAAAAAAAGGGAGAACACCAGCCCCATAGAGAGAAGGAGGCCCCTGAAGAGAAGACAGCAGAAGACAACGACACCACCAGCCCCCAGGAGAAGAAAGACGATGGTTCCAGACTCCGAAGAGAAATAAAAGAGGTCTGTTCCTTGCCTCTGAGGAAGAAAGAAGAAAAGAAGCATCCAGCATCTGCCCTCTGGGCAGGAAGAGAACCTGAAGGACTCTGCAGAGACTGGGCCTCCGGTCCTGTCTCTGACATTGCCTGAAAGGAGCACCTGAGGCCCTGGGCCTGGTGCCTCAAAGAGCTGTTTGTTGGTCTAACCCAACACCTCCCAAAGGGCTGCCATCACTAATGCGTTCTGAGTGAGGTGGCCGCCACTTGAGGATGCAGTAAGCTCTGTTTCCCATTTGTAAAATGAACCCCATGTTTGCTATTCCTGTAGCCTGAAGTTTCTTGCAATTGTGTGTGCGGGTGAGAACACTCAGACAGTGACCTGTCCTCTCATCTGGCGCTGTCCTTTGTTGTTTTTGACCTTTTGGCCTTTTGGGGCTTTTTGGTGGCTCTTTCCTCAGAGCCTGGGCAGTTGTGTCCTGTCTGCCCTGCTTTCAATAGAAGGGTGAATAGTTGTTTTTGGTGTTCTTGTTTTCTCTATAGCATTAAGAGCAAAGAAACTAAGTGAGAGCTAGGAGGTAAAATGTTGTCCAAATAATGTAAGAAATTTTTACTAGGAGTGTGGCAGTCTAATTTTGCTATGGCAATTTTCAAGTAATTCATGCAACATTACTTTCTACTTGAGGTCTGGTCATGTTCTTAACAGACCTGCATGGCTCTTGAGTGTTTTTTATTATTATTATTATTATTATTGTTATTATTATTTTTATTTAGCAATATTCAGCTGCTCAGATAAAGGTGGGAGTTAAGTGAGGACTAGAAGTTAACCAAAGTTGGGATATGTAAAGTTAGTAAACTAGAGAGAGAGATGGACAAAGAAATGAGTATTGAGGGACATGGACTCTAAATTGGGTAAGGATAAACAAATTTTGAAGGAAATGATGGAACAAAAATAAATTTTAATATTTCAATAGATTAGGGGTCCCAGTGAGGCCAAAAATTGTTGGAGATTGTACAAACAGGATCCAACAATATCTTAGTTGTAGAGAGTGGAATACTAGAAACTGAGATTGGAACAAGTATAGTTCCTGGTAATAAATAGTTACAGAGTCAAGTTACTTTGCTGATGGCAGAATGTAACTTTTCTAGGGTAAAGTGGAAGAGTATGTGGAGATGAGAGTGAAATGGGAAAATGTATTGATATTAGATGAGGGGTTGTATGAAACTGTATTACAGAGATCATAGTTTAGGGGACTTAGAGTCAGTCTATTGTGGTTTCTGAAGGTAACCAGAGCCTGATGAACTTGTCTTAATAGGCTCCAAAGGCGATAATCAGATCTAATTAGAGCCTTGTTTTAAATCAGTTGTTCTTAGCCTTGGCGGAATATTAGAATCACCTGGGGGGAACTTAAAGCTTCTCCAGTGTCCAAGTTTCATTCCAGATCAATTAAATCAAAATCTCTGGGGATGGGACCAAGCCAGCAATGTTTTTTTAAAGCTTCCCAGGTGATTCCATTGTGTAGCTAAAACTATGAGCCATTTTTCTGGTTTGTGAAGCCCTAAGCAGCAGCGAGAAATTTGGAGTCTGAAGCTTGGGCTCTGAATGCAAAGCTAGATCACTTTTGGCACTTTCTGCATATAAGGCAGGAGTCAGATTTGCCCTCCTCCTGGGTGTGATCATCTGAAGAGCTGAGGTCTGGGAAAGAAGTAAACCAAATGACTGAAAAACAGCAAGTAGATGTGTTTTTGCATAATTACCAATAAAGGTAAAAAAGAAAGTTCCTTCCTTAAGAACTGAACAATCACAGTTTGAGGCTCTGTTCTATAGGACAGCAGGTCACCACTGAAATGGCAATTGATTATATCTACATTGCTCTGAGCTCTTCTGAAAAACGTTACTCTTTTGGAAGAATGTCAGGTGAAAGGTTCACAGCACAGCTTTTCACGGTTAATTAGCAGTGAGAATCAGTTCAAGAAATCGAATAGGGAGGAGCAGATGGACTCGCAGCTCACCTTGGAGCAGTAATTTGTAGGTCCCAGTCATTAGTCTTGGTTGCTAACAACATCATCTAGAGGTAACATGATTTTATATTTTTGTTCATTTTCCATTTTGTTGCTAAATAATTTAACTCCCAAACCTAATTTCTGGTTAAAAAAAAAAAAGAAAAATTAAATGTTTATATCAGTGCTGTTTAATTTGTAGCATGTTGCTATTATAATCTCCTGACATTGGTGTAACTCCAGAAAACACACCTGATTGCCTTAGCTGCTCAGTCAATACAGATATGCTCTAGTAAGTGAAGAACCCCTGCTTGCAAATGACAAAGAACACATATTTTACTGGAAATGAAATAAGTTACAAAAAGTAAAGATTAGCTTCCAGGTTAAAACAAAAATCTTTTATTTTAAACTTATCTACTGAAATGTTTCTGCACAAAGCTGTTTTGAACAAAGCTAGTTATAATATTTTAGAAAGTATTTTCCTTTTGTTGTAGAAGGAGTTAGTCTTGCTACCTTTTTAAGAATAAATCTTTAATCCACAAACATTTACAGCTCTCTGAAAAGGTTTTAAATCTTATTTACTAGTGTTACAGATTTTGAAATTGAAGTGCAGAAACGGGGTCTTCCATAAACTCTTCAGTGTTTTTTAAATCTATATGTCTAAGTGGCAACCTTGACCTAGGAGAGAATGTGATTCTTGCCACCTTGCTCCACATGGAAATGTGTGTTAGCACTCTTTGAAAAAAGGGTGTTACTTAAATGTAACTTATTATTTCCCAGTTGGAGTGACAGAGAATGTTAGGTGACCTGGACCGTGGGGTGTGGAGAGAATTTACTTATTGTCTCCGTGAAAATTTCCTCCATCTGAAATAGAGAAAACACCTGCTGAGCTAAGGGCTGAGGTGAAGACAATGCATGTCAAATATTTTTGTGCAACTTCTCAGAAAGGAGTCAACCATGATAAATAGACTTTCAGGACATGTTTTGTAAAATTCACCTTGTGAAACTTTTGCCAGTCCATCTACTCTTCATCAAGCTTTATTACTGTTTTAACCATGATGATGAATTAGAATTGGTTCTAAACAAATATTGAAGTGAACAATTTAAGTATCTTGTCTTTTTGCCTTTCTCCTTTATATTCTACAGTGTCTCTAACGATTTCATATTCTGTCTGCTTTAACATGCACCTTCCTGTTTAAAGTACTACGCATACCAAATCAGCTTATCTCAATTCTTTTCTGTTACTTCCAAAAAAATCTTGTTTGGACTCTATCCTAAATTAATTAAATTGGAAACTCTGAGGGTTTGACTTGGAGAATACTTAGGTTTAAAAGCTCCCCAGCTTAGCCTTGGCTAAATAGGACTGTCTTGAGCCAAAAACCATGAATCTTTGAGGGTCTAATTCTAAATTGGCAGGCAGGTAAAGAAGATATTTGTAGACCAGAAATTCTTATAGGATATTTATGAGACCAACACTAATGGGAAGATGTTTCATCAGGATGAAGGATGATAGCAACTAAACTAATAATTATATTTTATATTGCTATAAAAGTCCTCAGTGGAAATGACCCTTATTTTCTTTCTTCTCAGGCACTAGGCTATCTGATCATCTGTCACCTATATTGAAAATATCTAATAGCATAAAATCCACTAACAAGAGACTAACTTCCCAATTTGGTGGTTATGGTGGTGGTGGGAAGGTCAGGAGAACTCCAGACTCATAGGACATATCACAGTGAGTCTTTACTAAGTAACATCTACAATCACCACAACTAAAGATAGAGTTATCTGTTCTCCTTACAAATTTTAGTTAAATGTAACCTCAACTTGCTTGGAGTTGGCTGCCTTTCTGTTCAGAATGATTAAGAGAATGTCTTCAGAATTTTAATACTGGGATGCTGTCTATGGCTCTGAGACTTTGAGTTCGTAACCATAGTTTCCTAAGATGAATGCTTTTTAAATGTAGGGCCGGTTGTTAGAAAATAATCACTAAAATTGTCATCTCCTTGTATCCTTGAAGTAAGAATTTATATTTACATATATGAAGATAAAAGTCTTTGTTAGAAAGTTGTATGTGTTGAAGATACTATATTCACTTTTAATTTGTTTTTGATCTCTTTTGAACTTGTATCCTGAAATTGATATAGCAAATAAAACTTTAATTTGTTGCTATTTAATGAATTTAGTAAAGTAGAGTACGTGTCAACCTCTGCCTTTTATTCAACCTCTAATCTCTTTCACTAAGCTGTGGTTTAAATGATATGCATTTTTAAATAAAATTTAAATTTTTCTCTACGCAAATAGACACCAAATAGGCCTTATGTGGAAGCAAACAAACAGCAACAGAAAAGAGAAAGATAGAGTTAATTCATGATAGAACAATGCATATTTCCCCAATCCAAGTCTAACTATCCCTTGTATTATATCTGGGGGACATCCCTCAGTTTCAACTGAAGAGAAAGCAGGGAGAGAAGCAATGCATGTTGGGTCCTATAGTTTGTTGATTTACACATGTGTGGGACCTCTTTCTAGCTTTCTCACCTCACTTACCTAGGGTTAGGAGAGGGAGACACACTGTCCCCAAGACTGAGTGGTGAATAAAGGGAATCACGAATTCCAGGAATGGAGACTCAGGAACAGAAAACATCACAGGAACCAGAGTTAGGAAAACCTGAATGATAATTGATGGATTGCTGGAGCCTCAGAGAGGATAACTGAGAGGGTTAAAAGCTTTGGTGGAATCTTGTCATGGGATGGGGCACAATGCTGTTAAGATTTTCTTCCAGGAGTTCTACCAGGTTTCCGCATGAACATGGCAGAAAAATCCCCTTGAGGTTTTGGCAGGGAGAGGGGAATAGGAATCATTTTGAAATGCCCAGAACATTTTGTTCTTAATAAGAACTACCCTCAGGAGGAACTAGTTAACCAGAACTTAACTTGGTGGAGTATTATCAGAAACTAAAATTGCAAGCATGTTAAAAGGCAAAAACACAACTTGAAGAGACAGAGCAAGCAGCAGAACCAGACCTGACAGAGATGTTAGAATTGAACTATATTTCATTTGTTTAGTGGTCCTTTGGTGGTGGTTCTATGATTACTTCTTTGGCATATTGTTTTTAAATTAATTGTTTCAGTAATAACATTTTGTAGATGTTTTATTTGAAAAGTTTTAGTCAAATACTTTATGCTTTTTGGGAGAAAATGGTTTCTCCTTGATGTGTTATTAATATTAGCAATATGGAATACTGATAACCAAAGAACACTGTGGCTTTAGGGAAATTACTTGGCTGCTTTGACCTTCCTCACATAAACAAGGAGATGACCTATGATTTATATAGATGGTTTAACCCATTTGTCAAAGATGAGGGCCCCAAAGTCATTTTGGGTAAAGTCCTTTTAAATCATGACTATTATTTCACTTGGATGTTTAGTGTATATGATTTGTCATTAAAAACAATTTTATATTTATTTTCCATGTCCATGATAACTTATTCAGAGGACCAGTGTTCTTACCCTGATTCTTGTTCTCACCCTGAATCTTGGCAGACAAAGTCTTTTCTTTGATAACAACAATCTTATGGTTTGCGTTCTTCCAACTTACAAATATAATTTCAGGTAAAAATCTTTATGTAAAGACAATATTTTAAATTTCCTTAAAGATTACAAACTTTCTCCCTGCACATGAAGATTCAACTATTGGTAATTTCTTTCTCCCTTAGCTAAAGTCTGTAATAGGTGGCAAACTTTGGTTTAATAAAGGGAATAAGATAGTATATATTATAAACTTTTTTTTCTATATTCCTTTCTACCTCACTTCCTCGTCCATTAACAAATGGAAACAGATGGAGAGAAGAAATGATAAAGAACAGAGAACTATCTTGGAAAATGTCTGGTTATGTCATAAGCTAACTTCCAGTTTGATGGATCTGGTAGAAATTATGGACTTTTTTTTTTTCTTTTGGATAGGGGTGTGTGTGTGTATGTATGTGTTTTGTGAGGAAAGCTAGGAACTCTCACTTAAAATAATTCCAGATTTGCTTTTTTTTTTTTTAAAGATTTATTTTTATTTATACATACATGCTGGGGTACAGGCCAGAGGTGTGGGGTGGCGAGAGGGTTCACCAGAGACAGAGCGGGTAGCAGAACAGGCAGATCAGAAATACACTGCTGAGGGGAGCAGCGGGTGAGGCAGGAGAGGTCTGCCGCACCATGTGGAATTCTCCCCGGCATCGAACTCCTGTCACCGCTGCTGACAGCTCCACAGCGCAGCGCTTAACTCCTGCGCCACCAGGGAGGCCCCCGCTTTTTTTTTTTCCCCCTTTCTGGCAATATCTTGGGCCTGGAAGCCACATTTATTCTGCTGTAGAAGCCACTATTAGACCCTGAGACATCCTCTGTAACTTCAAACTTTAAGGAATTGACATTTTAGGATCTGGGGATAATGCAATCCATTCTAAGGTTGTAGATAGAAAAGTTAGCACTTCCCACATTTAATCACATTCCTTTTGGGGAGGGTGGGTATTTCAACCAATGAATCTTTTCAGAAATCCACTCTCTCCCTACCATGACTTACTTTATTATCTCTGATTTGTTTGAGAAGTCCAAGAATTCTTGCTATTAATATTTTCTTTGTAAGTTTTTCATATAGTCAGTTGTCTTGTGCTCATTTACATGTTTGATGTACTTTTTTTTTTTTTGTCGTAACTGAAATTGAATCAGAAAGACATATTTTAACTTGCTGTTACTTGTGCATTTGCCTGGACTATTTCCTCTTAATATTTCCCTAAAGAACTGTGGATAATAGGCAGGTGAAAGAGAATTCAGTTACAGTGTTTGGAATCATCCCATCTCATTATGACCAACACTCAATCCTGTTAATTAGAAAACCATGGCTTAGCTTGCCAAATGCTGTTTCTCATAGACTTTGTATTATTTACTAGAGTGAGGAAAAAGTTATTTGAAATAGCGACTATAAAAAGGCAAAAATCTAGTGGGATATGTTGATCCCTGCTATAGGAATAATTTTCTATGAGTTGAGTCAAAAGAATTACATTTATTTTATAAGGTTTCCAGTAGGTTGTATGATTTAGATAAACTTTAGGAACCAAATGGCAATAGAGTGTCCTGGATCTTTCATAATTCATGAGGCTGGAAAAATACTTCCTAACTCTTCATCTTTAATTGGCCTTTTGCACCCAAGCATCATAGCTCACATTAAATGGTCTGTGTGAGTTAAAGTATTGCTATGCTGTCTGTACATTCATATTGGGGGATTAGACTTTACTAGTTTTATAGGATTTATAAAGCTAGGGCATTTGAGGCATTAATAACCATGATTATATTTTCTGCAGTTAATTATTTTTAGCCTTTATAATATGGTGAAATAAAGTATTGTTCCTTTCCTGCAAGGTATATGGGTTTTTGAGCTATGGATTGTAGGCCTCTATCTTTTATCCCTTAAAAGTGAGTTATGATCAAAATTTAGACGAAAGTTTTATACATTTATGCCTATGTTTACCCTATTTACATGCTGGGAACTTAGTATAAAGAGTTTTTCTATTAAAGTTTTTCCAGTTATTTAGATTCAGTGATTATTCTTTTTCAGAAAAATAGAGTTTTTCTGCACTTTATATGGAATGGAACTAGAGTCTAAGGGCTTTTGGGAATCACTTAAAGGGATATAATATATATACTGCTTTTATAAAAAGAAACTACTGGAATATGGTTGAACTACTATATGCAAAACTCCTGGGTTCCTAAAAGACTGTGTGACGTACATGACTAAAACACCATCCTCCCAACAGGCTGCTGACAATGACATGTGACATGTCATGAAATGTGTATGTCTATTGCCTATGACATGAGAAGGAGAAAGAAACCATTAATGTATTAAGCTACTGATGTTTGGGGTTATTTATTTATATTGTTTATTTTAATTTCATTTAACATAGTATATATCTACTTGTTTAAAATTTGTTGCTTTTATATTCATAAAGATTAGAAGGGAAATTCTCATAATTCCAAACATATAATTTAATGATTATATATATCACTTATAAGTCATATTTTTAGTTAAAAGGTCAGTTACTAAACATGTAGAAATATATGGGCAGTATTGCATTATCCATTGTAATATATCTCAACTAATTATATTTATTCATATATACAGTATGACCATGTGTTAACAAAGCAGTTCTATTCCAGTGAACCAATAGAGCTGAAAAAATTTGTTCATTAGAAAAAAACAGAATTTTAGAAGCAGGGAAGTATATTATGGCATAATAAAATATATTAGGGAGGATTCCTACTTGTATTTTTAAAAACAATTTGAGCAAGTAGGTATTAGCTCTTTAAAAGTTTGATAGAATTAATTTGCAAATCCTATGGTCTTGGAATTTTGCTTTTGGAAGAGTTTTTATTATTGTTTCATTTTCCATGTTTGTCATTGGTTTGTTCACTTCATCTGTTCATCTAGGATTATTCTTGGTAGATTATGTTGATCTGAATTTATCCATTTCTTCAAGGTTATTGAATTTATTGACATATAATTGTTCATAGTAATCTCATTATCTTTTGTATTTCTGTGCTATGTGTAGTGATTTCTCATCTTTCATTTGTGATTTTCATTTGTGATTTGTGATTTTAATGTTTTCACTCCTCTCTATTTGATTAGCCTAGCTAGAGGTCTAATTATTTTATTTTCTCAAATAACCAGCTTTTAGTGTCACTGATTTTGTTCTTTAGTCTTTTTGATCTCTATTTCATTTATTTCCATTCTTATTATTTCCTTCTTTATACTAACTTTGGGTCTTATTAGTTCCTCTTTAGTTGCTTTAGATGTAATATCAATTGTTCATTTAACGTTGCTTTTTAATATGGGTCTATATAGCAATTATCTTCCCCCTCCCACCCCCATAATTGCTTTTGTTGTGTACCCTAGCTTCTGGTAATTTTGTATCATCATTTTCATTCATGTCAACGTATTTTTAAATTCCTGCTTTTATTTCCTCTTTTATCCAATTGTTAGTAGGGAGCATGTTCTTTAATCTCCATGCATTCATATTTTTTCCTGTTTTTTTTCCTTATAGTTATTTCTAGTTTGATAACATGGTCAGAGAAAGTACTGGTTATAATTTTGATCTTTGTGATATTATTGACTTTTGTCACAAGATACCATCTATTCTTGAAAGTGTTCCATGTGCACTTGAAAAAAATGCACATGCAGTAGTTTTGATGAAGTTTTCTCTGTCTGTAATACCTTTCTAACAATTCTCCCACAGCTGATACATCACTTTAATTTATCACTTGCTTATGTATATTCTATACATTACTCAATTTATACTATTTAATCAAAAAACTCAATTCTTGCTCAAGTTACCTCTAATTAATCTTATGATTTCATGAACTATTTCTCTCCCATATATCATAGTTGCTAGAATACCCATATATGTGATTCTTTGCTTTTGCTTAAATTATTTTACATTGAATACTTTGATTCTTTAAAGTTATTGTTTTCAACAACTATTTATTAAGTGCCTAATGTGAGCCAAACACCATTTTAAGTAGTAGAATTATAGTAATGAGCAAGATAGACAGGGCCCATTACATTATAGAACTTAAAATTGGTGAAAAACAAATTGAAGAAAATTCCCATGAATTATACTTCTGTTAGGAGCTATGACTTCTGATAGGAGCTATGGAGTCCTATCCTAGACTTGAGACTGATTTGGATTTTAACACCCCAGCAGTAGTAAAAGTAGGCTTAATGAAATATAGGCAGATGACCCTTTTCTGAGCAGAAGGAATAGCATGAGATAAAGATGGAAAGAAGGAGAGAAGGGTGTAAGGGAGGGCAGGAGGGAGGGAGGGAGAAAGGAAAATGGTTTTGGAGGAACTGAAAGCAGTCAGGGAAACTTGTGTATAGTGAACAGTGAGTAGTATGTGGTAATTTACCATAGAGTCAGGTTCTGAGTTATAATGACATTTTTGGATTTTATCCTAAGAGCAAAGAAAAGTCTGCAGCTACCTCAGAACTCTTACCCTACTTGCTGGCATGCACTAGGACTATTTGACAAACCCTTTTTCCACTCTTTGGTCACCCCCAGACGTGGCAGGCTGCCATAAAGACAGAAATGCTATTCATGTGAAAGAAACTCAATTTATTGAACACGGTAGCAGCTGTCATCTTTGGAATATGTGACCTAGAACTCTGGTCCAGATTCACCAAGGTGTTAATCTATTTTTCATCCACACGACTGCTTGGAAGCTGAGCTTTTGTTTGCTACATTGTTCTTTAGACTTTATATTATTCCTCATAAAAATGTCATTTGGATTGAGGTTGTTCTTTTCATTGGGATAGACTAGACATTTACCCATGCAAGAACTAGTTAAAGTTTGTGGGAGTATAGGAACTCTAATGGTACAACAAAGCTTGAAAGGGGTCATAAATCCTTCTCATGTTGCTCTTGACCTGAAAATTGGCACTATGTCAGCATTTGTGGAGATGAGTGTGTAACAGTGCAGGAATGTGGAACTGTGGTATTCTTTCTTTTAATTCTTACCTACTTTACTTAGTCATGCAAACTTACCTCCTAGCCCACAAGCTGCTAGTTGTTTTAAACAGAGAGGTAATATATTAGAATCACATTTTACTAAGATCTCCCTACTGAATTTTGAGGAAAATTTTGAAGGGATGGGAGGAAAGACTGGAAGATAGAAGGTTAGCTGTGATACTTGAATACAGGCTAGAAAGGCTTATAGTTTTGCATAGGATTGTTGCTGTGGGAAGAACTAGGATAAGGGACCATTTAAGTTTTTCTAGTTCCTTCCCTTGGTTGCCTTAGTAGAAAGTGATATTTTCTTCTATCTCCATTTGCAAATACTGTCTGCTTTGTGTTTTAGTGGCATCTATTTCCTTATTTTACCTCTGAGAGAATCTTCTTTTGGAAAAACTTTGTATTCTATTTACCTTCTTATCTGCCTCATTGTTTAGGAACATTGACTAGTTTCATAAATGTATTCATTCATTTGTTCATTCCCAAATACTTTCTGAGCTCTTAACATATTCCAGGTGCTATTCAAGCACTATAGGCATAAATGCGAAGAAAAAAGACATAGTACATACCTTGGTAGAATAGCTTATCCTTATGAAGGCATTTATTTGACAATAATAAAAATGAATACAAATGTATTGTTAAGGGCTCCATGTTTAAGAGCATTCATGGTGCTATGAGAACATAAAAAAGACTCCCTATTGAGTCAAGGTATAGCAGAAGAGTTAGATTTAAACAGGAAAAGGGGGGAAAGATGCATTGATCCTGTGACTGAAGAAATTTGATGCATTTGAGCAATGGAAAAAGGCCAACATATTTGGAGCTTAGAGGAAATGAAAGGTGACATTAGAACAGTGAGCAAGGAGTTGGCAATTCAGAACTTTATAGGTCATATTAAGATTTTAGTCTTTACCCTATTAGTATGTAAGATATTTAAAATAAGGATTTTTTTTTAAAGAACAAATTTGGGCATTTCAATAGTAATGAAGATAGAACTAGCACACAGTAAAAATGATTATGTGAGATTTAAGTGAATTAGAAATCTAATTAATATGTAAGATGGTAAGAAGATAATGGCTGAAAGTAGGGTTTCAAAATAGAGCAGATATTTGTGGCGAGAAAATGAAGACTACCAAGGAGCTCTAAGTGTATTAAACATAGATGATGACTAGTGCTGTTGGGCTGCAAAGCTGAAAGATGTTTGCATGAACCAAACTCAGTGTTGGTTTTTTTTCTCCATAGTTATTTTATGCCTGTGGCATAACTGTGAATGGTGTGTCAGAGTCTCTACAACTATTATTTTCAGAGTTGTTGACTTTCTATAAGAACTCATACAACTCAGCGTATAGTCAGTCATACTCATAGCTATGACTTATTATAGTAAAAAGATCCAAAGCAAATTTAGTAAAGGAAAAAGGCTCATGGGTCAAAGTCCCAATGAAGCCAAGTCTGAGCTTCTTGCTCCACTCTCCCAGTAGAGTCCCAGAGAACACATCATTTTATAGCAATGAGTTAAAATGACATACCCCACATACTGTCTACCAGGAAAACTCATTACACTTTGAATATCCAATCTTTTTATTGTGGCCAGTCATGTTGGTACCCTCTGCCTATACTGCATCAAATTTCTTTGCCATTTTCATCTAGAAAATAGACGTTTATCATAAACCACATTGTGTTTACAAGGTTTAGGCACAGTGAGTGACTCTTCCAGGCCTAGGGATAGTGGAGATCTATCCTCTTGAAATCCAAGTTCCCAGATGCCATCTAAGTACCAACCTTGCAAATAGACCTTTCTAAGCATATATTAACTCTTCTGCATAGTAGCAATAAAAGGACTTGTCAAATAGGCTGTAGGACAGCTATTTTAAACTGTAATAATGAAACCTCAGAAAAACTCCTGTCAAATAAAAGAGAAAAATAAGGGCCTCCCTGATGGCTCAACAGGTTAAGTCTCAGCACTATGAAGCTATCCAGAGCCACTGCAGCATGAGTTCGATCCCTGTCCACGGAGCTTCCCACATGGCACAGCAGACTTCTCCTGTCTGGCCCACTGCTCCCCTCAGCAGTGTATTTCAGTCAGTCTGCCTGTTCTGCTCCCCACTCTGTCTCTGGTGAATCTTCTCCCTCCCCCTCCCCCTGCACCTCTGACCTACACCCCAGCTTGTATGCATAAATAAATAAATATTTTTTTAAAAAGAAAGAGAAAAATAGAATACCATCATCCTTTGTTTCCTTATTATTTGTGTTACTATATTTATGCAGTATGTTCTGTATAGATGTATAGATGTCACTGTCACTTAATTTATACATGTTGCCATATGTCTGTCTTTTGTACTTTTTGGCCTATCATTTTTCTTCACTCTTTTTCAATAAGTGTTCTTGTTGCAGTGTAGATCTAGTTGAGCTTGGATGTTGTGGATTTCTATCCCATGCTCCCTTTCTTCTAAGTTGTTCTTTAGTCCCTAAATATTGATTTCATGTCATACCTAAGATACTTTGAAGGTTAATGGGCATTTTGAAATATCTTTTTATATTAGGTTGTAATTTACCTCAACTCCTAATCTCTCTGGGTTCTGTCATTCTGATTGGAACTTAAATATAATATTTATGGAAAAATATAAAATTTAATGAAAGTTCATAAAGATTTACTATTAGTTAAAGTAGGTCTAGTGTGGTAATGTATTATCCAGTAAAGGTTTATCTTATATGGAGGAATGCACATATTGCTTTTCCTGAACTAGTGTTCCACTGCCTATAATAAAAGGAATTTCTGAGAAGGTTGTGGTAGTCAGAATTGCGATAGACCAGATTGTTGTTTACTATGTTATTCCTGTATTTTAATACAGAATAGTTTTTACATTGCCCTCTCTTTTGTATTACTTATTCCATATCCAGTGCCAAGAACTTTTAACCTTTCTTTATTTCTAAAAATTGTTACCAGTCTCTAATTCTTTGTTATTCAAAGCATGTCCATCAGACCATTAACACTGGGATCTTCTGGGAGTTTGATAGAGAGACAGAATATCAGAACTATCCTAGGACCTACTGAATAAGAATTTGCATGTTAACAAGATCCCCAGCTGTTTGATATGCATACTAAAGTTCGGGAACTGCTGCTCTAAAGCATACCCCTGCCATTTTTTTAAAAATAAATTTTTTACTGTAGTACTAAATTAGTTTACATCATTGTTAGTATTTTTAAAATATTGGGTTTCCCCCTTTAGGTGTAGTCTCTGTAGCATACCCACAACTTAAGGTACTCATAGTTCTCCACCAGAGTCCATGTGCTCTCTCCCCAGCCTGTTCTCACCCCTTCCTCCCCCCTCACCCTCTAGATGCCTCAGCTTTCAAGAGCCTGTTTTAATGTTTGTCTTTGTCTGAACCTTTGTTTGGTTTCTCTATATTCCACATGTAAGTGGCACCATCTGGTTTTTATCTTTCTCCTTCTGGCTTATTTCTCTTAGCAAAATCCCTTCCTGCTCCATCCAAGTTGCTACAAATGTCAGAGTTTATATATTTTTTTGATAGCTGAGTAGTATTCCATAGTGTATATGTACCATATCTTTTTTTTTTTAAAGATTTATTTATTTTTGCATGGAATAACTGTGGTACAGGCCAGAGGCGTGGGGCAGCGAGAGGGTGCGTGGGGCACCAGAGACAGAGTGGGGAGCAGAACAAGGCAGATGGATAGAAATACACTGCTGAGGGGAGCAGCGGGCGAGGCAGGAGAGGTCTGCCGCACCATGTGGGAATCTCCCCGGCTGGGCATCAAACTCCATCGCTGCTGCCGACAGCTCCACAGCACAGCACTTAACTGCTGCACCAACAGGGAGGCCCTATACCATATCTTCTTGATCCTCTTGATCCACTCATCTGTTTTTAGGCACGTAAGTTGTTTCCATAGCTTAGCTATTATAAATAGTGCTGTAATAAGCATAGGGGTGCAAGTTCCTTTCAAATTAGTGTTTTTGTATCCTTTAGGTAGATACTTAGGAGTGGAATTGCTGGTTATATGGCAAATCCATTTTCAGTCTTTTGAGAAAACCTCCACATTGCCTTCCATAAGGGCTAGACCAGGCTATATTCTTACCAAGAGTGTAAGAAGGATCCTTTTGTGCCTCACCCTCACCAGTACTTGTTTTTCTGGCCTGTTTAATATGTGCCACACTCACAGGCATGGGATAGTATCTCATTGTGGTTTTGATTTGCATTTCCTTGATAATATGTGATGATAGACATTTTTTTCCACATGCCTGTTGCCTGCCATTATCTTTGTCTCTTCATGCTCCTCTATTAGCCTGTGACTTTTACATGTTACACATCTGGTCATGCTTGGAATTTTTTACATATAAAAAGTCAGGGGAATAAAAAGATCTGTAAACTGATGAATGGATTTTATCCATAATCTGTGGAGAATAGTCACAGCTAACAAGAATTCCCTAAATGCTTTAATTTGAGAGGTCTACTGCAGTGTCAACTATTAATAAATTATTTTTCCCCCATGATTATATTTTCTTTCCTAAATTCTAATCAGTGAGTTCTCTAGGCATCATCAACCCCAATACTGATGTTCCTAATTGAAATCTGCCTATTTACTTCAACGCTGTTTTTAGGCAAGCAGCCATTGGGTTGGGCTATCACTTAAGCTGGAGTTAGCCAGCTTTCTCTTTTTCTAATATTTTTTCTTCCCTATTCTTCATTAACAGCTGTGTGTGCCCATATCAAGGACAGACAAAACAAGCAAACCCGCAAGCAAAAAGCCCATCAACCCAAACCTTAAGCAATTCAATGATTCTTTTTGTTCTGTCCAAAGAGTATTTTTGTCAGGAAGACAGAGTAATTCTTTTTCCCTCTTCCAAATCCACAACTGGGGACACCCACTTGTATTTCTGGTTCTTTTTACCTCATTCTAAACCTCTCTCTCTTTAATCTTTTACTGCTAGCTCCTCATCCCTTCCTTCAGTTAATTCCAATTTAAGCTTTGTCTTCTCTCTTATGTTTTAAGTTTTAGTGGCTCAAATGCTCCACAACTAAAATTTTGGTTGCATAGAGTTATTACCATTTAATTAAAATGCAAGTTACTATGAGGAAACAATTTATCAAAATAGAAATCAACATTCATGTAAATTATAATTTAAACTCTGTTTGAATTTTATTATTCAGGATTTTCTAGAAAGATGTTAATTAACATTGGAATTTGATCTGCATGTTGAACAAATTTACTTATTAAAATGGACTTCATAAGTATTGAGCTGATTTGTTCTGAAGGGAAATATTCATTTAGTAATTTGAATTCTACTTCTAAGATAAATAGTTTTTCTGTTCCCTAAGACTAGGTGAATATGCAAAGTGATAGATTTTAACCAAATCAAAGAATGGATGGGACTGATTGCTCCCCCTCCTCTGTCTAGAAAGTTACATTGTTCTCTAAGAAACAACTTTTTGCTCTTTCTTTAAAGTGCTGTCTTTCATAAATAAGAATAAACTGGATCTGCTCAATGTATTTTTGTTGGTAAGTAGTCTTAGTCATAGACTTACTGTTTATAATTTATTATGTGTGTTTTGTGAAATTGGACAAAGATGTATTTAGATATTTCATTTTTAATTTATTGTGAGACCTATGAGAACAAGAAATTTTATGGAGGCAACTGAATTTGTCTGGGATTTGTCAGAACAACTTTTAATAACTTTAAGAAACACTCTGCTTTACATTACTCAGTATGGCAATTTATATCCATTCTTGCTATTTTAACTCACTGTAAAGTTCATGTTATAGATTGAGATAAAAGTTAATGGAGTCCAAATGACCATAGTGATTTCCTAGGCCAGTTATATACAAATACAGCTGCGCATTTGATCATTTAGAAAAATTTTACAAATGTGGAACCCCATGTCTTTCTCCACACTAACCCAAATTGTACATTTGAGAATGTTTTCTTAGAGACTGCCAGACAAGTATCTACAGAATTAGTAATTGAGAACAACGGTCAAAGCTACCAGTTCACATCTACCATATTAGGGTTCTTTATCTGTACAAAATGAGGTTTTGACAGACAATTATATATTACCATTGAATATATAGCATGATTTATTTCTTCTAGCCATTATCTTCTCAACTCAGGGTTATATATGTCCAGACTTCCCAAAGGTATAGATAATTGTTTCACCGATTTCCACATCCACTTTGAGTATTTCTGCCTAAATTAATCAGGGAAAATGCTATAAATTTTCAATATGTGGTGGTATTGAAGGAGGAAGTTAGGAAATGGGTATATTCAGTCAGTTAGGAAGAGGGTGCCCCAATCTCAAGTCCATTTATTAACCTGATTGCGAAGCAACAGGTTAGAGCCAAGGGAGTGCCTCCCTACGCCCCCAACCCACCACCCCAATAAAGAGTAGAATTTCCAGAACACCAACACCCCATGGGCAGCCAAAACCTTCCTTCTGCAGGAAAATAAAAGTTTGTGTCAGGTTTTACTGTCACAGTGGAAGGGCTAATTATATATTTTAACTCTTAAAGTAAGAGAACCTTCAAATTATTGATAAAAAATCACTAGAAAAAAACTAATAGCCTAAATATCTTATAAATTTTATAATTAATACCACAGAAACTTTGTGAAAGAGATGGAATTTGTTTGTGGGGCACATTGTGAAATGAACTCTGAGAGTGACTAAGTAATCTACTTGAAGATACAGAAAGAAAAAGAATAAAAAGAGAATGAGAAGAAATTTTTTGTATTTTTTTAAAACTATGAGTAATATTGAAAACAACAGTAATTATTTCCCCCATTCTGGTAGAGTAGATAGAATAAAAGCTGTTTACTTTCTCATCAACTGGTTTCCAAACTTTAGTATTTCAAAATCACCCAACACATTATACTTGTTATTGAATGTCCATTTCACAGGTTAACTTGCACTTTCTATTTCAAGATTCCCTTCTTTCTCACCAGCACTCAAAATTATTTGTATAGTTAACTGTGAACTTCAGGCTAGCTGATAGATAGACCCTGTAAGTGCATTTAAAAATAGCAAATGGTCAAATCTGACCTTTGGATTTTGGCAGTTGAGGGGTAATTGTGTTGAAATCATTACCTTCCAGGGAGGAAAAGCTTGCTGAACATTGACCTCCTGCTTAAACAAAATGGGGTTATTTTTTCCTTATCAGGTGAATCTTTTGACACTTTGATGCCAAGTGTCATTACCTCTGTCTAGCCTGTGGATTGCAGAATTCTCTGTAAGTGAAATTTAATAGCCTGAATCTGTCATGAAATATTTATTACATTTTTGTGCTTTGAAGATTTTGGATTTTTTATAACCTATTATTAATGAAATGGCCTATAAAGGAGATGCCACAATGTATCATATTTACCTTGTACAAGTGCACTTACATTTTGATACAAGTGTATACTTTTGATCTTTTTATGGAACTTAGAAAATATCCTGTGAAAAATCAAATCATCTTACAAGTTTTCAAAAGATAATTTAATGGAAAGAAGTATTTTTACATCAGTTACACAAACATTTTAATAAAATTTTTGAACAAAAATTTAAAAGCAAAACTGAGTCAGATTCTGAGAAAATACACAAGTATAATATTTATTGAGTACTTAAAATTATGCCAGGTGCTGTGTAAAGTTCATGTACATTAATGAAATGGCACTATCTGATCCAAGGGAATTTTCCTCCCTTTTTATTATTTGTATATTTGTATATTATTTGTATATTTGTATATTATTTGTATATTATTTGTATATTTGTATATTTGTATATTGTATATTATTTGTGTATGTTTTTCATATATTGATATAACAGATATATAATGGGGCCCTCAGAATTAAAGTCCTTCTAAAAAGGGAAAGTGACAGATCTCACTCTTCCCCCTCATGGACACACCAAGGAAAATGTCACATGCTACTGTAAAGAGAGCGGGGAGCCTGCAGTGTATCTGAAAGAGGGCCCTTACTAGACGCCGTATCTGCCAGCATCTTGATCTTGGAATTCCCAACTTTCAGAACTATAAGAGATAAATGTTTATTGGTTTAGTCTCCCAGTCTCTGGTATTTTGTTACAGCAGCCTTATTATTATTATTTATTTTTTTAAAGATTTATTTTATTTATGCATACAAACTGGGGTACAGGCCAGAGACTTGGGGAGGTGAGAGGGTTCACCAGAGACAGAGTGGGGAGCAGAATAGGCAGATCGACGGAAACACACTGCTGAGGGGAGCAGCGGGCAAGGCAGGAGAGGTCTGCCATGCCATGTGGGAATCTCCCTGGATGGGCGTTGAACTCATGTTGCTGCTGCTGACAGCTCCACAGTGCAGTGCTTAACCGCTGCACCACCAGGGAGGCCCTACAGCAGCCTTATTAATATATAAGATAGCCCTTACTTTTATTGAGTACTTATTGTGTGATCAGATAATAATATGTTTTACATGAATTAACATATTTCATCTTCACCATAACTGTTTATGAGGGGAA
Organism: Scalopus aquaticus; assembly: GCA_004024925.1. Taxonomy (NCBI): domain Eukaryota; kingdom Metazoa; phylum Chordata; class Mammalia; order Eulipotyphla; family Talpidae; genus Scalopus; species Scalopus aquaticus. The sequence continues at coordinate 111,458 of PVIJ01001941.1, forward strand.
GCTGAAGAATAGAAAGTTGAAGTGGTTTCTCTATCCTCCCAAACTGGTTGAACTCAGACAGAATACTCCAGAACTCTTTGTCACTCTTTACCACAAGTCCTCTCTCTTATTTGCTAAATAAAACAAAGTCTAATAGTTATTGCATTAAGAATGAAATCTGAAAGTAACAGCCTAACTTATTTAAATTTTAAAAATCCAATTTATAGTAATTCCTTTTAACTTTCACTGCTCTGCATTTTTTGAGGAATGAACCATTTCAAATTTTAAGTTATATATTCATTTTAAAGACAATACATTTTACTGATTATCTAAATGTGCATGTTAATAAAAGTAAACATTCTTTTGTTTTAATAGGATAGCATTTCCTCTGATCAATATCCTCTCATTACTCTTACCTAAAAGAGCAGCAATTCCTTAACTCTTACTGTATATCTAAGGAGTACCATATTATTTCTATGGTCAGCAAAAATACGTGATATTCATCATTATTCTAATATAAGTAATAATTTCTTAACTTAAATTTAAGTCTTAGCACCTTGATTATAGTCAAAATATTATCAGTGTCCCTCTTTTGTGAATATATATGTAGATTTCAATTGCTTAATATTTAATCAGTGATAAAAGGGGAATATTCAAGCAAATATACATGTTTAGATTTGATAGCAGATGTGTAAATAGAGTTACTTAAATATTTGATAATTGATTTTCCTTTAAGTGAATGCCTAATTGTCAGTCATTTATGCCACTGAGAATATTCCTTTTCTTATAAGAAAGAAATCTTTTTAAGGTCAGGAGATGGTGAAAGCCTGAAGTGAAAGGATAAAAGTCAATGGATGAATGAGATCTATTCCTTTACACGTTTAGTTGACAAGGTTAATGCTCGGTGTACAAGTAAATTTTAGCAAGTAGGATATAATTACTAAGGTTATTTTCCTGTTGTTAAGATGAAAGCTTGTAAACTCAAGACATACCTTTAAAATAAAAATACAACTTACAAACAAAAGCTATCAAAGTAAAAACTAACTTAAACTATATAAATTTCATAAATTCTAATTGTTCTTAAGATATTACATCTAAATATCACAAAGTTAAAAACATACCACATGTATTTTATGTATGGTTACACTAAAGAATAAAAATTAAGGGAAGCTGTACAGGAATACTTTACTTTTAATATTACTAGGAAAGTATAAAATAAGAGTAGCAAACTAGGTGGAGTTAGTTGTACTAAAATTAATTCTTCAACATGGAACTAAAATCGAGCAATTAGTAGCAGAGAAATATTTAATGCTATTCTTTGAGATTTGGTTTTATACATTGCTTTAATCTGTTTTCCCAATGGCAAATTTAAGGTAATTTTCAAATAATTATTAAGCAAGCATATGACTGGTATAAAGTAATTATAGTGGCAAACTACCTATATATGTTTCAATTTTAAGCAAGAGAAAGGGAACTGACTCAGCTGCAGCCACATTGCCATAAGAAAGAATGACATCCTATTTTCATTTTCACAAGACAACTCCCTCTTGAAGTCAGAAAAATATATATCTTAACTTATCACAACTTCAGATGAATACTAATTTAATTCCACTCAATATAGAAACTTTAATGTATCTTCCTTTCTTGTATACTCTATTGCCCTGTTACTGTAACATATATTGCATCATTATCTGTCATAAGCCTGACAAATAGAAGACTGTAATTTTTGCTGTGTACAATCTTAGTTTTTTTTCTTGAAGAGATGAAATGAAAAACTATTCATAGTCTTGTAAGTTAAATCACTTGCTTACCATTTCTGGTGCTTTTCATTTTTTCCTGTGGGTTTCTACCACTTCTACATGTCGGTGTCATTTCCTTTCAGCTGGTTCCCATCATCTAATGATGGATTTGTGTGTTGGAAGAACACGTTCACAGTTCAGGATGTTTTCAGATCTGCCCTAGATTTTACTTTCTGATCCAACATTTCGAGCTTCTATGTGCATGCTGAAACCTCAGGGTAGACCAGGAATGTATTGATAGCTTGAGACCCCTCTGACAGAGCTGTGCATATGCAGAGCTTTATCCAGGGAAATGCTTGCTTCAATCAGTTCCACAACTGTAAGCTAGTAAAACAGGCAACACACACCCAGACAAAACTCACAGACTGAATTTGTGGAGGGGTGAAAGAGAATATCACCAAAACAGAATGCCATGAATTTTCACCTTTCTCACCTGAATATCAGCAGGTTCTCTAAGCAGAAATACTTTTCAGATTGTTATATTCCTTTGACCTGTTTCTAATTGACTTTTTTTTCTTTTAAATCAAATCTGTCCATGTTTATAGATAACTATTTTTGTTTGTTTTGTAGAGAATTAAATTGTTTTCTTCACTTGGTTGTACCCAGAATTCTCTCTGAGGGTACTTTTTTTTTTTTTTTTGGAGTGGCAGGGGAATGATATTTCAGTCATTTAGAAGTACCATTAAGCTATTTAAATTGCAAGAGTGCAATTTTGAAATGAACTTTGCATTTCCAATGCACTATGTATTTTGAAACACTTATTTGTGAGAAAAAGTTCAGAACTTACCAATAATTGTGGAGCTAGATCTACTTAGATATTAGAAAATTTATCAATTAAAAATATATTAATGTTGCTAAAGATTATAACCAAAATTACCATAATTGTAGATATGGTATTGTGTGTCCTTTTGTGCCCACTGCCATTGTAGATGCTGTAAAATAGAAAATTACTCTCTAGTACATAGATAAACACTTTAGTCTTATATGAAATGAGCTAGTTATGTCTTCAGGCAATTCTTTTCACTATCTTGTTTCTCATCAGGCTCCTTATCTATAAAATGAAGTAATTGATTTACTGAGTCTTAAAGGATATTTGGCAATTTTTTAAAAAGATTCATTTTATGCATACAAGCTGGGGTACAGGCCAGAGGTGTGGGGTGGCGAGAGGGTTCACCAGAGACAGAGTGGGGAGAAGAATAGGCAGATCGACAGAAATATACTGCTGAGGGGAGGAGCAAGTGAGGCAGGAAAGGTTTGCTGCACCATGTGGGAATCTCCCCAGCCAGGCATCGAATTCATATCACCACTGCGAACAGCTCCACAGTGCACCAGGGAGGCAATCTTAAAAAGCTATGATTTGAAAGTTTTGAAATTAGATATTACTGCTATCTTATAACACCTGATCCAAATCAGTTATAGGTCTATAAGGTAAACACTCAAGTGTACATATACATAAACTATAATCTGGCTTTATGGATTGCCCTAATTCTATATTTGACTGAACTGTACCTTTATTTATTTATTATTTTTTTAACTAGAGGCAATGTTGACTTTTCTCAAGAAAATACATTTGATAACCAAAAACTTAATCTTAAAATGCAGGACATTCTACCGTTCTTTAGACCAATGTTGAGAGATTAAAGTAGCTATACAGACATGATCTCTTGTCAATTTGAACAGAATTTGACTAATCTGCCTGACATTAATTCATTTAAGTCCTCTTCTTATGAACAATAGAGAAGAAAGCTGTCAGAAAATTCCTAACATAGCTGAAATGCAGCTGCCAAAGTTTATTTTTCATACTGTCAGATGTAGAAAGAGACTTATTCTTATTGTGCCAAATATGCTTTCATTATTCTTGATTTTACAAGCATAGTATGGTGTTTGCTTTACTGAAAGTAAAGTAGATTCTGTAGTCTACAGGTGGCAGTGTGCAGTATTGTCAGAATTGGGAATGTTTGTAATTTCAATGTTAACTAATCTTTGATACATTTATTTGTAGATACTAACATTTAATTTTTACATATGCAATATGAAAATAATGCCATCAAAAAACACAATGTCTCATTAATTTTGTCAGAACACACCAACATTCTGAAGCCCACTTTACAACATCAATCATCTACTAGCTTTTTTTTTTACCAAATTAATTAAATATATGTGGTGGTTTAGGCATATTTTTAACTATCAAAAATACATGGTATTTTATTCAGTATTTTTGTATGTTAAATTACTGTTCTTGAGCCAAATTGACAAAGATTCTGTGCTGCGCTTATTGCACTCATCCTGTGTGGTAAATATCAGTGATAACATGGAGCTCCAAGAAACCATCAAAGAAAAGAATACATGAAATATATTGGTGTTGGGGATAACTACAGATTATGAGTTCAATTCAGTGAATAGTTATTGAATATCCCAAAGCTAACACTGAATAAAATTTAAAATAGGGACTCCTTTTTCAAGATGCTTTATGACTATATGCTGGAGTACTATGTACCAATATATGACAACTAAATGTGAATGTCCCTTCTACAATTGTGTAGAAAGTGCATAACCTATCTAAATAGGAAAGTGATAAAGAACAACCATGCCTTTACCCTCTTGGAAATAAACACAAAAATTAAAACCAACCAATGATCGATTATCTATTTCTTTACCTCTCCTCCCTGTCTACCTACCTGTCATCTGTCTACCAATCTATCACCTATCTATCTATAGGTTCATGGCCTGATAAATATTATTTGGGGAAAGGAAAAACCAAATGAAAAACAGAGTAATAATTTACATAGAGCTTTTGGAGAATGTCTCTTTTGCCAGAGGATATTGACATTGAACTCTCAAGATGAGAAGAAACTGGCCATCTGAAATGTGTGAGAAAGCAGGGTGATCCATCTGTACAGATGCTGTGATGCATGAAAGAAGCAGTTAATTTGAAGAATTGAAAGAAAGTTAGATTGCCCAGGGTACAGGAAATTGGAGAGAAAAGAATAATTGGAAATAGCTACATGTCTAACAGTAAGACATCATTTTATAAATTATGGTCCATCTATACAAAGAAACACCATGTAGCCGTCAGTGACCATGTATCTGAAGGCTATTTTATGGTATGTAGAGTTATTTGCCATAAGTAAAATGTAGGCTCAAAAACCACCATGTGTGTATATGTTATGTAATTTCCCAATTTTATTATGTCTATGAAAAAATAGTATATATGAAGTTATTTAAAGCAGTTATCTCTAGTGGTGAGATTGAGTGACTTAAATTTCATTTTAGTGTTGCCTGTATATTTTAAAAGATTCTTGAGATACTCTAATGTGTGCAAGGAGATGTGTATGTATGTATGTGTGTGTGTGTGTGTGTGTGTGTGTGTATAATTGGAAGCTGCATTCTTTGCTATAGCAAAGAATTATCCCTCAATTAAGGAATGGATTAATAGATTATTTTATTGGTATAGTACAGTGTTCTGTACTATACTATAAAGAAATTAGAACATTAATCAACATATGTTATTATCAAAAGTATAATTTGTAAGGTAAATTTTTATTGAAGTAACATTGGTTTATAAGATTTGTTTCCACTGTACATCATAGCCACTATCACAAGTCTAGTTTCCATCCATTATTTGCAAAAATGTAACTATGATATGATATAGTTTACATAAATTATAAACCCAGTTTTCTATTATTTATAGTTGCAGTCATATATGTATGTGTGAGTGTAAAAAAGCGCATGCTAATGATATTCCCCAGTTTCAGAAAAATAAAAAATGGTTATCTTAGTAAAGGGAAGAAGGAAGAATATAGCTGAAGCTATACTTATAATTTTTATTTCTTTGCTTATTAGATGATTCTGTAGTAAATATGCTAAAAAATTTAATTGTTGCTTAATCTTACCCCCTTTATTTTATCCTATATGTAAAAATATTAAGGGAAACTTTTAAATCCTTATGTTAAAAGTGGTAAGACTTATGACCACATATGGATATTAATACTTAAGGACTAACAAGGGAACACATTGAATCTGAGGTCAACTTAACATAAAGATTTTATAGTGGAAACAGTATAAAATGCAGTTATACTGTTTAATAAGTATTTAAATAAATGCCTATATAATTCCCACTCAGGTCAAGAAATAGAATATTAGAGCAACTAAAGCTAGAAGGGGCTTAGTTTTCCGATTTTTAAAACTTTTTATGAATGAAAGTATATGATATGTATCTTTTGTTTGTATGTTGCTACTTTAGCTTAGTATTGTGTTTGTAAAATTATCCATGGTGTTGCATTTAGTTATCAATACCTCATTGTTATTGTCATATGGTATGTATCCATCCACTGTTAATTCATATAGGATTGTTTTCTGGTCAGGCTATGTGAAATGCTTCTCAACACACTTGCATTTTACATAGTATATATATATACGTATGTACACAGACACACATGTAAAACAAATGTGTGAGTATATATGAGTAGGTGTGTGTATCTGTGTGTATATATATAGTGTATACATACATAGATATAGATAGATATATGTATGTGTGTTTGCATATATATATTTCCTAGTGTACACATGTATAAGCCTATCTAAGGCTATTATTTAGGCATAAAATTAAAGAGTCATAGGGAATGTTTATCTTAAACCTTACTATCATACTAAAGTCCCTTCCATATTGTAATACTAGCTTGTGGTCATTCCTACCAGCAGTTCATCGAAGTCCCAATTGCTCTACATCTTTCCAACATTTGTTGTTATCTAATTAAATATTTTTCACCAACTGAATGAATTCATAATAGTATCTTTCTGCAAACAAAGTCATTGTTTTTCTAATTAATAATAAGGATGAGCTCAGCCAATTTCAAATGGTTGTGGGTCACTTATATTTCCACTTTTTAAACACTCTCGTGCGTGTCTTTTGTCCAGTTTCATTTTGCAGTGTTTAGACTATTATGATGAAATGCTTTTTTAATTTTTATTCAACATTGGTTTATAGCATTATATAGATTTCATGTGTATAATGGTATGCATCATTATAATTTGACATTTGTAATATACTGTATTATTACGACTAGCAAAAGTCTAGTTTCTCTCTTCTATCATACGCTTGGCCTTTTTTATCTGATTTACCCATCTCCTTTCCCCTTGCTCTTTCTTTTCTTGTATCCACCATTTTGTTCTTATAATCTAAGAGGAGTTTTTCTGTTATTAGTTTTATTTTTTATCTTCCACATACAAAGGAAATCTTACCATACTTATCTTTCTTCATCTGATTTCACTTAGCATAATATCCTTATGGTCTACCCATGTAATTGCATATGGCAAGATTTCATTTTCTTTTTGTAATTGATCATGCTGTAGTTTAGATGTACCACATCATGTGGATGATGGTATCTCTCATTGTGAAGAAGCTTTAGTTTAGTCTCATCTCATTGATTACTTTTGCTTTTGTTTCCCTTGTCATTGTAAACTGTCCACAAGGACGAGTCTAAGGTTGAAATATTTTTGTTTTCTGAATAATAAGCCTTTGATATGTCTTGCAACAGCCTTCTCCCATTATGTAACCTGCTCTTAATTTTTCTTTAAAGTGACTTAATGAAATTAAGATTCATTTATCATTTTAGTTTATGGCTAATAACTTTTGGGTCTTGTCTAGACGCCTTTTCCTAAACTGATGTTATGAAGATATTCTGCTGTATTTTTTATAAATACTTTGTGGTGTTAATTTTCTGATTGGTTCTACATTTGATCAGTCTAAACTCGACACATTTCACATTTAAAATTTCCTCCTTCTATTCTTTATTTACCAAACGGGTTGGTAAAAAAATGTGATGAGATCCTTTAGGAAATATTGATGATAACTTTTTTAGTAATGGGGATTTAATATGGTATGGACCAGGCAATTAGATTTACAATGAAATGCAAATTGAAGTTCATTTCACTGATATTATTGTATTAATTTTTATAGTTAGGGAGACATTAATGAATAAATAAAAAGTAATTCATAAATGAATAAGAAATGGTTGAATTTTTTGGTAATTGAGGTATGTTTTAATGGCTACATAATATTTAACCAAAATTTGGGGCTACAAATAAAAGCATCCCAAGAAAGAATAGCTAGATAAAGATGTGGAGGAGGTAGGGAAGAAAAAGTATACACACAAAGAGTTTAGTTAATTTTGTATTTCCCTTGATGGCAAATAGGAACAGAAATGTCAATTATAAAAGGTAAATAAATTTGAAATATTCTTAGTTAACTTTTAAAGTGTGTGTCTGTGTGCACTCACATATGTGTGCTATAAATTGGATGTGGCGCTTAATTTTACATGGCTTTGCTTAGTGTCTGGAATTTAAATCAAGTGAAAATGTAAATGTTATAAAGATCTGTTTCAGGAATTTATTCCAGTTTCCTCTCCTGAAACTTTATCAGTCTTGCCTTCATTTTATACTGGAACTGAATTGTAGGATTCATAAAAATATAAGCTAAACATTCTCACTCCTCTCATATCCTTTTGAAGGAAAATGCTATGTAGAAGTTTAAGTATTTAATGATTTTTAAAATTAGGATTCTGGCAGCATTCAAAATAAACAGAAAATAGTAGATGGATTGCTGGCAATTAAATTGAAGTACAATATTCTAGTTACTATCATAAACAGGAAAGTAGAATTTATGATCAGTGTGGTTTGCAAATGAATTGATATATCTGAGATTTGTTTTATTTTAATAGAAAAATGTTGGTTGGATAGGTAAAATCGAGAATAGTAACAATAATTTGGAGTTGGGTGAGCAGTATATGGACATCTATCTTACTCTCCTTTTTGTTTTTCTGAAAATTCCCATTATAAAAAGTTTAAAATATAAATTTGTACTTTGTCAATAAATATATATTCATTGCTCCATTCATCTTTATTCATATATTTTTGTATCAGGCATCTATTCATTCAACAATACAACGCATACTGAGTCCTCATACCTCTAATGTGGTATGCAGATCACTGGAGAATGTGTTTAAAGAAAGGTTGCAAAAACACAGATTTATAGATGTTGGAGAAAGTTTGAGGCTCATTTACCTTAACTTGTTATAAATGATCCCCAAGTTTTAAGGATTAGGTGATTTTCCTGAGATCACACAAGTTTTGGTGACAGAGAAACATATCTAAGTTTATAGAGTTTTTTCATGTTATTTATCAGTGGCCATATAGACTGTCTTTGTATCTGCTGCTGTGTGTTTTGCCATATAAATGACAATGGAACTGTGCTTCCCTATATGTTCTTAAAAAAATTCATTTTCTGTGGATTCAGTGGACTGAATCTTTTGTTTTTCAGTAACATCCAATTCTGCTACACTGAAGTGTATCTTTAAGTGCTATGAAAAAAGATTTTCCAGATGTTGAAGTGGTAAGAAAGCATACATTACAAACCTAAGTAACTTTGGCAGATTCACCTCTGGGATTTTGCTAGAAAAGGCAGTTTCTGCGGGATAAAAAGTATTTTGACATGGAAATATCTTAATAACTCTGTAAGGTTGTCAGTTTTTCTTAGGGGAATTTTCTCCATCAAGATAAATTACAATTTTGCCTTTTTGGAAGTTTCAAAGTGACAGTTTTAAGGCAGCAAATAGCTAGTGACTAGAACAGCAATAAACTTGTTCTGCCTTAAGTATGACTATATGAAATATACTCAAAACTTTGGCAGTAACTGTCATAAAAATTTGTAATTGGAAATAAAATGAATGAAACTGTATAATTTGATAGCTTTCTGAAGCCTTGACTGCTAACAATTACTAGCTGTGTAGTCTGGGACAAATTACTAAACCTCTCTGTTCTTGTTTCTTCCCAGGTAAATGAGGCTATTAGAACCTACATCTTAGAGTTTAGGTGAGCATTAAATGACATGTCATGGAAAGTTCTTAGGCTAGTTCCTGTCAAACTGTTACTGTTCAATACTCGTTAATATTATTTTATTCAACCATATAATATTTATGGTAGAAAATTAATTAGCTAATCATTATTAGCCAAGTTGACTAGAACACTAATTTTCTTTTTTTCAGCTTTATTGAGATATAATTGACAAATTGTAAAATATTAAAATATACAACATTTTGGTTTGTTATGTACACATATAACACACAGAAAATCTAATACATTATTCACTGCACATATTACTATTATTGTTATTATTTTGGTGAGAACATTTGGTTGGGTTTTGCTTTTTATCCATTTAAACAATTGATGTCTTTTGATTAGTTAATTTACATTTAAAGTTCTTACAGGCTTACATTAACATTTAGTTAATTGTTTCTTGACTATTTTGTTATTTCTTTGTTCCTTTCATCTTCTCTTGCTCACTTCCTTTGTGATTGATGGTTTCTTTACAATGGTAGCTTAGATTCTTTTCTTTCTCTTTTGTGTGTCTATTATAGATTTAAACTTTGTTCTTTCTACGAAGTTTTTATATTACATTATAATACAATTATAACTATACATAGATTTTTTAAAAAATTGCAAGATATTTAAAGTTGGTAATAATGTATTTGATTACATACTGTAACAATGTTTTTACTCTCACCACCTAGTTTTATATTTTTGTTTTCACACATGTTTTTACCTTGTGTGTACATTAACAAATTATTTTAGTTTCAGTCATTTTTAATACTCCTTTTAACTTTCATCCTAGAGGTATAAGTGACTTACATTAGAGTATTCAAAATGTAATTATGTATTTACTTTTATCAATGAGTTTTATACTTTGATGTGTTTTCCTGTTAATAATTAGCCTCCTATTGTTTCAGCTTGAGGAAATCCATTTAACATCTTATCAAGCCAATCTATTCGTGGTAAAGTCCTTCTGCTTTGCATATCTGGAAAGTTCTTTATTTCTCCTACAATTATTAAGAGTCATTTTGCATGTTAGACTGTTCTTCATTGACAATCTTTTCCTACTAGCACCATGATATATATTCAAGTTTCTGCTCAAAAAATCTGCTCATAATCTAAGTAGTTCCCATGTATATAATAAGTTTAATTATTTATTCTCTCTTGCTGCTTTTAAGTTTCTCTCCTTTAACTTGTGACATTTTAATTTTAATGTGTCATGGTATGGTCCTCTTTGGGTTTCTCTCTCTCTTTTTTTTTTTTTTTTTTAAATTTCTAGGTTTGGATGTCTTATTTCTTTCTCCAGGTTAGGGAAGTTTTCAGTTTTAGTTCTTTGGATAAGCTTCATGCTCCTTTTCTCTTGCCTTTGAAACCCTGTAATACATGTGTTGCTCTGCTATCTCCACTTTTTCTTTCCTTTTACTTTTTGCTCCCCTGATTAATTTTATTGACCTGTCTTTAAGTTTGCTGATCTTTGTTTTCTGCTTGATCTAATCTGATTTGAACTCCTTTATTGATTTTTTTCAGTTCAGTTAATAAGTTCTTCAGTTCTGTGTTTTCTGTCATGCGTTGTTTTCCTGACCATAGTGAACTAATATCTTTATGACCATGATTTTGAGCTCTTATTAGGTAAATCACTTTTCTCCCTTCCATTCAGGCTTATTTCTAAAGTTTTATCTTGTTTTTTATTTGGGACGTGTCTCTCTGCTCATTTTCTTTGACTCTTTGTGTTGTTTTCTGGCATTAGATCCCAGAGCCACTTCTCCCAGTCTTGACAGAGTGGTCCTGTATAGAAGGTGAACCTCACAGATTGGCCTAAATTCTTCATTTTCAAGATTCCTGTGGGAGTCATGAATGCAAATCCCTTTGGCTCTCGGAGCCAGAGAATCCAGGTGCTCATCCCTTGTGTGGCAGCCACAAATTCTTTGGTAGCAGACATGTGTATGAGGTCTTTTCAGGGAGATTTTGGCGATTTGTAATAAACTTGAGTGAGAAGTTACAGGTGGTATAAGCTGCCTTCCTATCTCTGGGTAGGATCACTATTAATAATTAGGTGCCTGCTAAATTAGAAACCTGACACTCAGACAGAAAATTTGCTGCTCTCTCTACACTGAGACCTGGAGGACAGTCAGGGAGTCATCAAGAGCCCTGTAATATTTTTTTTTTTTTGCTATATTCTTGTGATGGAAACCTGTCTTTCAGAGCAGGGTATTTTGGTCACCTACCCTTCATGTAGAATTCTTAGAATTTGCAGTGTTAGCTGTGGTTCCAAATCCATTGCACCTCAGGAAGTAACTGGGAGTTGGGAATTCCCCCCAAAAGTATGATAGTATATTGGGTTTGGGTTTATGGTGAGAGTACCTCAGCATTTTCTACCCAAATCAGTGTGGGTACTGTGAGCGTCTCATTCCTTTTAACATGTAGGAATCTCCCAACTAGTTTCTGGATTTCTTGCACAGGAGATTTTTCCATTTGTAGATGTAAATTCAATATGATCATGAGGTTCCTATGTCACCATTTGGCCTGGAATCTCCTCCACTTTTCAAAGCTATTGAGTGAGAATTTGGAGAAGTGATTATTAGTTGTCTATTCAATGTCAATTATCTCTGTCTTACCTAGAAGGAGGTTCCAGTTTTATTAGGGGGATCAGGGTATTCAGTTATAAGGCAATGGCTCTTATATAGAGTGTCTTGTATGAACTCACTATTATGAGATGTATGTACTGCCAGTCTGCCATACCGGGAAAGCTACTTATAGAGAAATCCTTTAACTTGGAAGTGTCTTAGTTTCCCTTCTATTATTCTCCTATTCCTTTCCTGTAAAGGAGGCAGGATAATGAGCTGTTATTTTGGAACACTAGTGACTTTGAGGGTGGAAGCCATGATTAAAATGGCAGAACAGAGAAAGGGGACCTGGAGACCTGCTGATTTGATATTGCTTCTATACCAGCTTGACCTTGCCTATCTTCAACTTCTAAAAGAAAATAAAAGTTGACTTTCACTGTGTTTAAGCATAGTTATTTCAAGTTTTTATTACTAACAGCTATATATAAATTTTAACTGATAGATCACCCCTCATGTAGAATTTTGAAGATATAGGTCCCTAGCTTCAGAGCTTTTCATGCAGTAGGTCTTAGCTGAGGCCCTGGGCTAACTAATACTACATTGGAACACTATAATAGGGTATAATTCTGTAGGCTTTGGGGTCATGGGGATTTTATTCTCAGGAATACAAATTAGCTTTTGTCAGTTCCAGAAGACAAATTCCTGTCAAATATCAGAAGGGACAGTGGAAAAGAACTACTGATTCAAACATCATGTATGCATTACTCAGAGATGAAAGCAATCCTTATCCATTACCAGTATGTCAATAATTACCTTTTCTAGGAGAAAATTTATCTTAGAGAGAAAAACCCAATTGGGTTAACTTTTAAATGTTTATTTGAGATGTGGCTTGAGCATGGAAGGTATTGTTTTGCCTCAATAATGGAGTAATCTGTAGTTTTGAAATCTACTGGCAAAAGTCAAACCTTCACAAATAAGTTCATTTAATGTGGTTAGTCTGTGGCTATCAGCAAAACCAGAGGACAAATTATGTAGATAATATGTATTAAATCATTTTATACATATTATCCAGATAATATGTATTAAATCAGAGTAATTTTATAATAGGTCAAATTTGTCAATAAATACTTAAAAATCAATATTTAAAACATGTTTATGTTAAAGAGAAGAAAACTATGACTCACGAAAACTATTGATGATTATACTGTTGATAATCATTTGTACACAGTTATTTCTGTACACAAATGTTTCTTGCTGTGTATCAGAGAAAATACCCTCATAACCAGTATTGGACATGAGTATAATAAATGAGCCTTAGAAGTAGGCAGTCCCAGCAATGGCAGTTTCCTTCAGCAAGATCAAAAAGTCATTAGCTGGTGTGACGAAACCTTTTCTGTGAACATGGTTTGAGAGTTTTGGAATTATCCAGCAATTCTATCTTCATTACCTCCCTTTCTTTAAGGTAGAAATTCACTTGGCTCATATGTTAACAGTCTCTCTCTATATTAGGAAGGCTATGTTGAAATTCTGATAGTAAAAAGTTATGTCAAGGTGATTTAGATTCACTTTGATGCCTTCTATACCCAGGTTCCATAGTTGGAAAGTCAGTTTTCCTTACCACTCAAAAGTTTTTGCCTAGAGTGAGACACAAAAGTTATTTTTGGTACATTGGCACCTTTCTGAAGAGATGAAAATCCAAGGTTGTATCATCCGATGTAGAAAATAAAAAGCTTATATTATCTCTTTTATATGAGAGCTTGTATGCTCTCCTTGGCAATCATTTTCTGAGCTTTCGTTACTATGCTGAGTGCCATCACCCTTCTCAGAGTTGACTGCTTTGAGTCTAAAGCACTTGTGAGCCCTTTGGGATGAAAAACACTTTCCTTGCTAAGTGCTAACCATTTTTATTGTTATTATTGTTATTAAGTCAATTCCCAAAGTAATATTCACTAACATGGCATTTTCAAAAATGACATATTGCAGCAGTGTACTGGGAAATACTGTTCATCTGGCTTTCTGATGCCAACCTCATACATATCGCTTTTGTGGTGGTACTTTTGGGAATGACACTTCTCTTGGTTGCGCAATGTACTCACAGGTAAACTATTAAGGGAATAATGATGGGCAAAAGCAGGTGGCGGATACTTTATGACAGGTTCATCTTCTACCTAAGGCATCTGTTGTTTAAAAGTGTATGTAGTCACTGTACATAAAGACAGTCTCTTGAGAATAATGCAGATGATGATATTCAAACACATTCTTTGAAATCCATTAGAGTAATTGGTTTAAAATGCATTGTGTTAGTAGACATCAATTCTGTGAAATACGCCAAGTTTGAAGAAGCATGGATTTTCTATTTAATTTCCAGATGGAATTTGTGTAATGCCTTTTCATTACATGATGGAGAAAACCGTAGCACACATAGACCAGACATTAGGCAACTATACAGGATGATTATCCAGGGAACAAAGTTACCCAGATTTTCATAGCAGTAAGGTAAATCATGAATACACATCAAGAATATAACTCTCAAAATATTCATGTGATGGTAATGATTACTTCTGTAAAGAAATAAAAAAGTGCTTTTGGGAAATATTTCTGAGGATATGTATCTATGCATTGGCTCTAGTAAGATATAATTTAGAGTTCTAGTATGAATTAGCATAAAAAAGAGGTTTTTTCTTCTCCATTGCACCTGGTAAATGTTGCCTATCCTAGATAAGTCACTAAAAGGCAGCAGTGACTGCATTGTGGGTGGAGTACTTATTCTTAGTGCAGAGTTTGTTTTGAAAGCAATTAGCGTATGTAACCCCAACAGCATTTCTCTAGCCATCATACGGTGGTCTTCATAAACCTAGAGGGTGAGCACCTGAGAGCAGGTCCCATGATATATTTATCTTTATGTAATCCATCCTGAGAGAGAACATGCCTTTGACATGAATTCAAAGTATATCTCCTTAATTTAATCTTGATTGGGCCATAGAATATGCACAATTGCATTTCAGGTGTTTCATGTATTACTGAAAATTGATGAAATATAGCTCCTTAAAAATGCAGAAGTTATATATTATATCATTTTCTTTTCTGGTAATATCTTTGAATGCAAGTAGGCTTGGTCCAGGTGTTTTATCTGAAGAGAAAAATTGAAAAGAGAATTTAATCACAAACTCTTTATGAAAGCTTGAGTTTTTATTTTAAAAGAAATTTGGCCTTGATATTTCCTCTTAGTGGGACCCAACAGCTATAAATCTGTTATTATAAGGAGTCATTGCCTGAAATTGTTGAATAACTAATTGTTAAACCATGGCTTTCAAAAGTTACTTCTGAAGAAAAGACAAATGAAACCTATGTATTTGGTATTAGATAAGGAGTAAGATGCTGAAAGCCCCTGCCAGACCAGCAGAGGCCTCATGATCTTCTGCATGCAGCACCCACCTGGACCTGCAGACGTTTTATGACTTTCTGTGAGACCTGCCAGTGTCTGTGCAGACTGGTGAGATCCCATGCCCACACTTCTTCAAAGAACATATTGAAACAGTGAACACATATGAAATAACGTTCACAATCATTTATTACACTGGTCAACAGTGAGATCATTACTGACTTAAAACGGCCCTAATCTGTAGTATCTTGGCATGCTGAACATGAATATAACCCTGAAAATTTTTTATTAGCTCTCATTTTGAAGATATTTCATAGAATTCATTTTATATGTTTCACCATGTAAATTTATCCAGTAGGATTGCAACAATATCCTAAATCAGCCTAGAATGATGTAATATTGCATCACATTGCATAATACCATCATGCACACATCATCCATAGTTGATTGCATCATTTTCTGATGCAATGCAATACTACTGCCAGGCAGCTGCTGAACTAAGTGGATGTCAGCAGTGCACAATATATAGCCCTGTCGGAAAGGCTAAGTATTGAAAATATTTCAGACTTTGTGCGAGACAGTTTAAGCTACTGTTCCATAGAACTGTTCTTATTTTATCCATTTAGGCACAACACAGAACAGTCATGCCTCAAAAGTGCGTTAATAGTGTGGACAATTTCTACTCTATTTGTGGGGAAGTGACATTTGCCAACCAGAAGAAAAGTATCACTTCTCAAGTGAAGAAAGCTTATCATCTTGACTTCGGATGCAAGGTTGGTGACCAAGACAAGCCTTGGGCCCCACATATATGCTGTGCTATATGTACAATACAACTTTCAGATGGCAAAAGACCATCAATGCCGTTTGCAGTCCCCATGGTGTGGAGAGAGTCAAGCAACCACCTAAAAGACTGTTACTTCTGCTTGGTTCCTCCTCTTTACGGCAGAACAACGAAGCAAAAGCAGTTGAGAATAGTCTACCCAAACATTCCATCTACACTGAGATGACTGGTTCAACAACTTGCTGCAGGGTGATGCAAAACAAGCATGGAATGCTTTTTGCCTAGTGTCTACAAACTTTCTTGGAAATGTTAGAGCAGAAAACTACAAGGAACTAGTAGAAGACATGCTGATGCAGTATCAGAAACGTGGCTGCAATATGTCTGTGAAGATCCCCTTCCTTCATTCCCATCTGGATTTCTTCCCTGAAAACTGTGGTATGACTAGTGATGAACATGGCAAACGTTTTCTTCAAGATACTGCATCAGTGGAACACTGATACCAGGGAAAATGGTCAGCTACAATGCTGTCTGACTACTGCTGGACCCTCACCAGAGATGCTCCTGAACAGCTGTACAAGAGATAAGTGAAGAAATCTATGACTTAATTTTTTACAGGTATTAACCATAGGCCTATTACTATTGGCATGCATTTCATGATGTAAGCATCCATTTATTGCAGATTACAAAAAAACTAGAGCCAAAATTAGAATTTGACTGTCATATTCGTGTTGAGCACATACAAATTGATAGGATGACTAATTTTATTTAAGTAATATGACTTTTGTAAAAATTTGTTGACCAGTGTTATTAGAGAAATGCAAATCAAGATCATAATGAGAAACAGTCTCACACCTGCGAGAATGACCTATATCAGAAAGGCCAGAAACAACGTGTGCTGGTGAGGATGTGGAGGAAGGGAAACCCTCCTACACTGCTAGTGAGAATGCAAACTGTTCCCACCCTTATGAGAAGCAGCATGGAGGTGTTTCAAAACATGAAACCTGGATCTGCCATTTGACCCAGTAATTCTACTCCTAGGCAACTCCCAAATTAAAAAACACTAAATCAAAGGGAAACTTGCACTCCCATAATTACTGCAGTGCTATTTACTGTAGCTAAATTATGAAAACAACCAAAGTGCCCCAGAACAAATGAGTGGATCAAGAAGATGTCGCATATATACACAATGGAATACTACTGAGCAATCAAAAAAGATAAACTTGTGCCATTTACAGCTACTTGGATGGAGTGTGAAGGGATAATACTACATAAATAAGTCAGAAAGAGAGAGAAATAAATACTGGATGATGTTATTAATATGTGCAATATGTGCAAGCTTAAAAGCAAACCCTTGATAGCTGACTACCGAGTTGAAGCATCAAAGGGGGAAGAAGTTGGGAGAGGAGTAAGAAAAAAGAGAGAAGGAAGCACAATAGTCTATGGTGGTGAAATGTGGGGTGAGTTGGTGGTGCTTTTGAGATGCTGAAAACTTTTGGAGTTTCTTCCTTATCTCTTAGGACAATTGAGAAGATTTGATATATTAAGACAGAAAATTAAACTATACTTGATAAATCTTGCCAGTCTGCATGATTCTACATTGATAAAATTATCACTTTCATCTTTTCACAATGGGCAAGAATCCAGAAGTTAATTGGAAATACCAATTGTGTCAAATGCGGGCTGTGCATATTACCCAATGAGTGACGAAATTTGAAATCCCTGTAATTATATAAGAACAACATGTGGGACTAACCATACCTTTTATTTATAAGTTAAAAAGATCTATTTATATTTATATTTAAGTTTAATAAAGGTGAATAAAATGCACATTTTATAGAGGATATATGAAATAAATCATGAATTAAAAATCATTCTTTTGATAAATATTTTTTATTTTTGAGTTTTCAAGTTTAATTTTTCCATAGACTAATGAAAAGTCAAGATTCTTACAGTTATCAGTAATTTAATTTTCCTTATTAATATATTCTCACTTTATTGCCACAAATGAGTAGAATGTTTATTTTTAAATATTTATGTGGTAGAAATATGATTTCTTCTGTTATTCCATATAACACAGATTAGTATTTTTCAACACATTGCCTGTGAATCAATTCCTTTGATCTAAACTTATTTAAAAACTATAACTGCCTTTTTATTTCTGGACCATCAATTACTACTGTAAATTTTTGCCATGTTATTGCTTTCTCTATACTAATCTAACCTTAATTTTCTTTCCTGTTTTGACTGAATCACTTTGCAAATTCAAAGCTTACATTTGATTTGCACCATTCGATTAAATTCATATAATCTTTTATAAATTTACCCTGACACTATTAATGGAGGCATTAAATACTCTGTAGAAATTAGATTAAAAGAAGCAAATGAAACTAGTTAGATAGGATAGTACTATTTTCACAATGCATATTTAAATTATATTATGCTAATCCATATCTTTAAGAAATGTAGTATACCAAAGGAGAGAAAGGAGGAATATGTGGATGGAGTGCTATTTTTTAAAGTAGATATGCAACATTACAGTGTGCATTGTAAATATGTACCAAATTTTCTTTATTCATCTATTGATGAATAGATAAACCTACATAGGTTATTTCCATGTCTTCACTTTTGTGATTAATCAGACATTATTTCTTCAAATACTTTTCTGCACCTCACCTCTATTTCTCTTTTCCAAGGACTTCAATTATATGTATTTTAAGCTTCTTGAAGTTGTCTCACAGTTTACTACTCCTCTTTATATATTTTAAATTCTGTTTTCTTTATTTCATTTTGGATAATTGCTACTGCTATTTTCAAATTCACTGTTTTTTCTGCAAAGTCTAATTTGCCATTAATCCCATACAATACATTTGTTATTTTACATATGCTATATTCATCTGTAGAATTTTGATTTGAGTCATTTTTGTTAGTATCTTCAACTTCAACTTCTCTGATTGACTTTGTGAACGTATGACATATGATTTTAGTAACTTGTAATGTCCTTATTATATTAACATCTATGTCAGTTCTTAGTTTTTATTGGATTGACCATTTTCCCTGTATTGTGGGTAGTGTTCCCCTGATTCTTTGAATGATGATAAGGAAGTTCCTAGCCCTTTTTTTTCGGAGCTATAGTTAAGATATTTGGAAACAGTTGATCTTTTTGGGGTCTTTTAAAACACACGCACACACACACACACACACACACACACACACACACATATATGTTTTTAGGTGGAGCAGGAGCAGCCCTCATTTTGGAGTTACTAACGTCCCACTACTGGGCCAGAATCTTTCTGTGTTCTACCCAATGTTCCATAAATCATGATACTTTCCATTCTGGCTTGTGGGAACAGGAACTATCTCCAGACCTATACGAGCACTGGCCACTGTTACCTTTAATATTTTCAGATGATTCTGTTCCTGGCCTCACATGCATACATTATTCTATATCCTCTTAATGTACTCACATATACTGTGAATACTCAGCTGAATATTTGAAGAGGGTCCTGTATAGCTTTCCAGTGTTCTGTCTGCAATTTGTTATTGTTTTAAAAGTTACCCTCTCTTTACTTTCTTCCAATATAGAATATTGGGAACTAAAATGCCTCCTAGACTTTTTTGTAGTTAGGGTGATCCATTATAAATAATGATAGGTAAGTCAAAGTCATGGGTAGGTCTTCTGGAATGGGTTAGGGCAGTATGCTCATTAAATTTCCCCCCTTTTGGGCTTGAGGCAGGAATGTAATACTTAGAAATGCAGTAACTTGAGTAGCCCTGAGTAAATGCAAAGGGTGAAAGGAAGATTTTTTTGTGTGTGTGTGCAGCTATGTCATTCTTTGAACTTCTTACATGGATCAAAATAAACTAAAGTAAAAGTCAGTATTCAGGAGGAATTTTACTTCTTCTAATCTAACATTATCTTGATCGATACAATCCCTTTTCTATCACTAAGTCAAAAGATCATGTAGGAAGGTCCCTGTGGAGCTGTGGACTGCCGACCCCCATTTCAGTCTGAGAGACCATCTTTAACATGAACTATTGAACCAAACTACTATGATTTCAAGATCCTCAGTCCCTACATATAGGGAATGATAATGAGTAATGTAAAAAATATTTTTTTCTGAAGGAAAGTGAGAATAAAGAATCATTTTATTAGTTTTATACATTTAAAAATATGGTGTATGTTTTTCTGCATGCTGTAAATTTTAGAGTATCCCCAATTGTTATATCCTCACTAAAACTACTGTGAAAAATTTATATAAAACTATGTGAGCACTAGCAATAAAAAATGTTCTATTTTATTATATACAATGCTTCAACTGTCTTCAAAATACTGAAGTAGTACTTTTATTTCATGCTTTATTATTGCGGTGAATGTATTTTACAAAAATTTCAAAGAGAATTATTCTCAGTCTCACTTAGATAAAAAGATCATGAAAAATAAAGCTACCTAGATGATTGCATATTGCTGTCTAAATTAGGTGTCAATTGATTTCATTGCACATGGGGGAAAAATCCTTTATTTGAAAGAATCTCTTTAGAGTCCTTACTTTAAGCACTTGAAAAACAACATTATGTGGAATCAAAATACCATACCTTTTCTATTTTGATAAAGTGATGGGTCAACAACATCCAGATGTGTTAAAGTATTTATTTTGGTTGTTATTTTAGTTTCTTGGTTTTCATTCTCTTCACAACGAATACCCACTAATTATAATTTATATTTAATCATCCATAGTGACTCATAATTAGTAATTCATTCAAAAAAATCAGAAAATCAAGCTATTTTTATATAGCCATCTTTTTCATGCTCTGCAAAGGAAGTTGAATAGAATTACAAAAAGGAACCAACTGAAATACAATTTTTAGGTCTTATTTGAGTCTTTGAGTAAATTTAAAATAGAAATATTGCTTCCACAAGAACATGAATTTCTAAGGTAGTTGATTTGAATTGACTACTTTGAAAAAGAAGGATGTGACTTCATAGTGCAAAGTGATCATTCCCAGCCCTTACCTTGCCTTGACCCTGTATTCCATTAACATCTTTCTTCTGGCTACTGATTTTATTCATTGCCATCACTTAAAATTAAACATGTCTTAAATATCATTTTACTTGCAGATTTCTTTGACTTGTTCAAATTCTGTTATTATTTTCCTTATCACTCAGGTTTAACATTTTTTATTTAATTGACTCCATCAATTTCTCTGCTTCTACTTCCAAATTTGTTTGATATTCAAATTCAATGCTGAGTGCAATTGTTGCACAAATATCCACCTTCTGCCTCTTTTCTACTTATAGTTCAGCTATTCTTCAAGCTTATCTCACTTCAACTCTAACTTCATAAAGTATAGACATTAAGCCATTTCAGCACAAAGGAATCTTTCCCTCCCCTCATCTTTTGGGCACATATTGTGTTTCTCACTGATTTTGGTATATATTTTAAATATTTGGTCATATATTTTGAATGCTATTATAACAGAATCTTTAGTGCTATTTTCCTATACTTCTGGAATTGGTGGCAAGTGTTCAAAACTGATGCTAAAGTGGTCTGAAGAAGCTCAGTGATTCAGGCAGATACTGAGACTTATAAGAAGACAAAAACTATAGTCAATGTTAATTTATATTTATTTTACACTTACTCTTCAGTGTTTTTATTTTTTCCATAGTCCATAATCCTATCTGTGATCACTTTTGTCTAACTAAAGTATAGAATTTGTATTCCATTTGCTTTTTGTTTTTCTAAAAACATTTTTCTTTTCTCGTCATTTTCAAAAGATATCCCTGCTGAGTATAGAAATATCAATTGACAATTATTTTCTTTTACACTTGATCTTAGCCAAAAGGCAAAAGAATGTTAATTTTCTTTTAGCAATTTCAAGGTACTATTCCTTTATCTTATGATTTTCATCACTAAGGAGTTAGCTATTAGCCTTACTTCCCATTAAGGCAATATGTAACTTTCTCCCTACTTCTTTTAATATTTTTCTTTGTTTTATGCTTTCAACTGATTTAATATGATATGCCAACTGTGACTTTGTTTAATGAAACTTTTTAATCTGAGTTGATTATTCTTTATCAGTTTTGAAAAGTCCTCAATTATATCTCCAAATATTATTCCTTTTCTATTATTTCTGTCTCTACATTTAGGACTCTAATCACAGATATGTTAATCCTTTCAGCATGCCCCACATTTTTTTATTCCTTTTTCAAGTACTTCATTTTGGTTATTTTATATTTATATGTCTTTCATTTTGTCAATCCTGTGCTTTGCTGTTAAGATAAATTAAGTTATTAATTTCAGGAAATATAATTTTAGTTCTAGGATATTCAATTGATTCATATGTGTATCAAAGTTAAGTTGAAATATTATGAATTTTATCTATATTAGTCATCTTTTCTACCATTTTCTTTAATACATTAATGTGCATAAGTGTTTTAGACTGTTAGCCAAGTATCTGGATAACATTTTATTGCTTCCATTGTTTATTTTGACTATGGATTACTAATCATATTGCTCCTCTTCTCAAGTAAGTAATTTTTTGTATGTTACCTATTTTAAATAAAAGAATAAGAATTGTTGGTTATATCTTCTCTTAATGAGAAGTTATTCCCTTTATATTATAGATAATAAAGAGAATGATTGTATCATTTTAGTCAAGAATTGAGAAGAATGTGCTGAGTTTCAGTCCTTGGATTGTACTCATTCCCATTTATGGCAGTCATGTGTTGTCGATTAAGAATCTATTAAGTCTTTGTCTCTACATCTCCATAAGACTGGATGATCAGTTATTCCCACGTGGGATTTTCAATTTTTTTTTTAAACCTTTGTCCCATGTAGTTGCAAAATTTGCCAAATGTATGATGGAGAGGAAGGCTAAGTATCTGACAAAGACTCCTTCCTACCAATGTGTTTTGCTTCATAAGCACTATGAACACTTAATATACATTTTAGATTCTTTTGGCATATCTTGCCAGCCTTCTGTACAACCCCAGAAATGAGCAAAAATTATGTATGTGTCTTTGTGACTCTACTTTGTGACTCTACTATGGCGCCAAAACAATATTCAACATATTTCCTAGGTAATATTGGAAAGGCTTAAACCATAGATGGTCTGAGTCTTGGCAGCATATCCTATAATCCTCCCTCATAAGGTCAGGAGAGACTGTGAAGAACTGCTTAAAGGCCATTTACTACTTGCTTTATCTACTAAGGAGCTGTTATGAGACAGCTGCTTATCACCTCCCTGATTACAGTGAGGGCTGAGAACATCTTCTTCACCCATCCTAAGGTATATAAAACTATAAAACTAGATGTAGGATAACCTTGGCTCCTTAGCAGCAGTGTATTTCTTTATTCATGTTGGAATCATGCTGTCCTGTGATATTGATGATGTAGTGAGTTATCCCTTTGGTTATTCTTCCTTTCACTATGAATTTAAATTCATAAAATCTATCTGAATCTTAAAAGGGCTTATTGTTTCATCACCAAGAAAATCTGCCACCTTACCTTTCCCTTGACATCCCTGCTTTGCTTTTCCCAGGAAAATTTCTGAATATGATTTCTGAATATGAAATGACTTATTTCTTTGTATCTATCATGCTATTTGTCCCATTTATCATACTACTTATATCATTTTGTAGCATTCTCTTTGTTCAACTATTATATTTTAACTAATGATTATTGACTTTTAATCTTTATTCTTTTAATGTATCAATATCTTGCCTTATCTCTTATATATTCTCCAGTCTCATTTCAAATGTTGGTCCAGCTGTCCTAACAATTTTGTTCCCTCCTGAATTTTCCAAATTTCAGCCTTTTCAAAATTGTTGACTTATTTTTGTGGTACTGTACTCCTCAATAGTTTAGCTGTTTGCCAGTGAGTTAATGTTTCTTTGAGTATTATCAGCTATTCTTTCTGGTGATATGAACTATGAAAAGGTCAAAGTGCAGGCCCTACTTTGCATCAGTCCTATTGAATTTTATGAGAGTGAGATTATGTGTTCTAGAATATATGATTCCATCCCCAAAACTACTGTTAGTGGCTTCCATTTGTTGCACCATGACAGATAATTTATCTACTTAGTGTTTTACCTTTAAACCCTCAGGAAGAGACAGCACTTAAAGGACTATATCATTTTAGTTTGTTATCCCCAAGCTCTGAGAGTTTGTACTGGAGAATATGGATAAATAAAGCCTGAGTACAACTATGGGACTTCCCCTTATCACCTCAGAACTTTTTGTTTTGACTCGAACCTTTCTGTTTACTTTCACCAGCATTCAAGGCTGTTGATAATACCTGTGGTGATGTTTTAGTGATTGTCTCAAAGTAGTGAAAGATAGTCAGGAACATAACTTCAATTGTCCTTTTCCAATTTATTTTTCAAATTCTCTGACTGCCTTTCCTGTTTCCCACAAAAATGTTCAAGAAATGTTTCTCCACTCACCCCTCTCTCTTGTTGAATTTTAACCGTCAGTTAAAACTTAAGGGTTGCATATGCTTTTTTCTCCATTGAAAAGTTCATGTCCTGTATAATTTCAGTAGATAAAAGTCTCAACCGTGGTCATATAGTCAGTTGTGGTAGAGTAGAAATTTAACCAGCTCTCTAGATTCCTGTGCCACTAGTTCTTCCACTAAATATTGTGACAAATATCTGGAGGTCTCTACGTCATAGATATACTGATTGTGTATTTATATGTGTTATATATAGGGGAGATTTCTTCACCATCTTTTCCCAAATGGCTATTCCTGTATTTTATTGAGAGGCAAGCTTTCATAAAATTTCACTGCAGGTACAATTAAATCAAATAATTTACTAGGGCTATTAAAATTTGTGTGGTTGGAAGAGTTGTCTGATTATAGTTGTCTTAAGGAGCTACAGTAGGCTGATGTTAATGGCTGAATGTTTGTGTCCCCCTCAAAATTAATATCTTGGAATCCTTTTGCCAAATGAAGATATTAGAAGGGAGGGTCTTTTGGAGGTGCTTAGAATGGAATGGAATTTGTGCTCTTAAGAAAAAGAATGTATAGAGATCCTTCCCCACTTCTACCATGTGAAGACATAGTGAGAAATTGATACTCTGCCACCTAAAGGAGGATTTTCACGAAATTGCAATCTGGTACCATGTTCTTAGACTACCCAGCCTCCAGAACTTTGAAAAATAAATTGTTATTTTTTTTTTTTATATAAAATACTCAGTCTATGGTTTTTTTGTTATGGCAATCCAAATAAACTAAGACAGATGGCATATCCATAAACGTGTGAAAGAAATGACTTAATCAATTTGAATAGTATCTCCTACTCTTCCTACATTGAACTCTTACATATTTCAGCATAAGTTTTGCAGCTGACATTGAAATGCTTTAAACTGAATACTTTAAATTCCAGTACTTATATCTAATAACAGATTTCATGTAGAACAGGCATGTTCCTATAACATCACAGTGATGCACACTTAATACATAGTCTACTTATGGTTCATTGTGTTCAGGCTGCACCACCACTACTTTAGGAACAGAAAGGACACCTGACTCATATTTTACAAAACAACCAGGTGTGAATCTATTCACATGCCAGCTGGAAGCTCTAGACATTTTGGTGAATTTAGAAAATCATATGTATGTTAGCATGAAGGGTCAATTTAATATTTAAAACTTAATTTATATTGTTTCTGTGGATTTTTCAAAATAGAAATTCACATAAATTCAAATGAGTGGCATGAAAATGATTTCTTTTTGCTGTCACTGTATCCCTGTCATCAAGTGATGTTTAATTCTATGTTGGTCATGAAGCATTTATTTTCACAAATTTGTTTAGGTGCCTTTAGAAATTCCTCTTTTTCTCTTAAATACTGGAGTTCCAGATATTCATGCTTAAAGAGATAGGAAATATAGACTTGGAATTGGGATAGGTAACCAAAAACTGCATTCCTAAGACATAAGATGGTTCAAAGATAATCTTGTAAATAATACAAGTATGTTCTTAGCAGTGCCTATGTAAGTATGTTATCTGAGAGTAAGGCTGAGTGAAGAGATTAGGAGTCAGATCACTCTCCTCTGAAACCTTTATTCTCTCACTTACTAACTACAGATCTTGGATAAATTCTTCTCGATTTTATTTTACTCATCTGTAAGTGGGGTGATGCCACCTCGTGGAATTGTAAGAATGAAATGAAGTACATATATAAAATACCTGTATATTACCTAGTCTGAGTAAATACTTACAAATTACTTTAATAACTTGCAAAGTTGCTGAGATGCCCTGGAATATAATAGATTCTTCTAAAACATTTTTCTAATTTTTTTGAGTTGAGAATTTTGTCTTTTGTTTTACTTTCCAATTTTATTGCTCTCAGGACTTAAGGCTATGAATTCCTTTCTGATCATTGATATGAAGTATACTCATTATCATTATATCTTACAAATGCTTTAAGTTTGAGTACTT
The DNA here is from genome assembly GCA_004024925.1 of Scalopus aquaticus. Taxonomy (NCBI): domain Eukaryota; kingdom Metazoa; phylum Chordata; class Mammalia; order Eulipotyphla; family Talpidae; genus Scalopus; species Scalopus aquaticus. The sequence continues at coordinate 138,273 of PVIJ01001941.1, forward strand.
TAATGTGATGGTTCTTTAATGTTAAAGTTTTAATATTTTCATAATTTTAATAAATTTTATAAATTTATAAATAAATTTAGTAATTTTTAGTAATCTTCAGATGTAAGGGCTTTTTTTGTACTTTGCTTTCATTAATTTCTTATTTTGTTGACTTCTAATCAGGTAATGTTTGAAACATTTCCGCTTTATCAAACTTGATTTTTTTTAATGACCAAATATATGGTCAATTTAAATGGTCTTTCAGAGTATAATTTCATGCCTTTGAGAAGATATATTCTTTCTCCCCCCTCTCTTTCTTTCTATATTCACAAATCCTGTTGATTATGTTTCTCTGGAGAATTTTGACTAATACACTACCTACCAAAATAGTTAAATTAAGACAATACAATATTCATAAGACTATTTCACAGATTAAAGAGACATTATCCAGGAATTGAAAGATGTAGTGCTAGTTATTCTTACCACTTCTCACTCAACTTGCCCATTTGCTCTGTGCAGAAGATAGTTGGAAGCTGTGAAGAATGGATTATCATAAACTTAATAAGGCAATGATTCAGATTATAATTGTCTATCCAGACATATGTTACTGTTGTTTTCTATACCAAACCAAAATATCCTCCACAATTGGCATGCAAATATGATATACAGGTAATGCTTCTTATTACTTATTACCTGTTAGTAAAAGCTATCAGAGGTTGCTTGCTTTTAGCTGGCAGAACTAACATTATGCCTTCAATGTCCTACCTTAGGGCTATCTCCATTCTCCAGTTTTATATCAAATATAATCTGTGGTGAACTTGATTACTTTTCCTTTCCAGAGGAATCCATAGTGGAAAGCCTATTACATTGATGATAACATGCTGATTGAATCAGACCAGGAAGTAATAATTACCCTAGGTTCTTTGGTAAAGCACATGCATATCCAGTGTTGGAAAATAAATTACACAGAATTTCAGAGGCTTTTCACTTCCATATTTCTAAAGGTCCACTGGATTGCGATTGTGATATATTGAGATAACCCTTCCAAGAGATGAACATTGCTTCATCTGGTCCATCTCACCACCAAAAGAGACAAAATGCTTGCATGGGCCTCTTTGGACTTGGGAGGCAACGAATACCTTATTTAGGTAACTACTTGACTGTATTAACAAATATCTGAAAGACTGACTATTATGGATGGTGCCCAGAATAAGGGAAGTCTTAGTAACAGGCCCAAGTTCTGTGCCAGCTTCTATGCCAATTTGGGATATGTGCCCCAGTAAATCCAAGAGGGCTTGAAATGTCTGTGGCTAGTAGAAATGGGGTATAGAAACTTTAGCATGTAATAGTGAATTGCAACTTAGTCTACTTTGGAAAAATAACTTCAAACCTTAGTAAATACTAAATATTTGACCATTGTCCAGTATATTTCCATATTGTGAGCTAGCCATAAAGTTGGGCATGCACAGCAGCACTCCAGTATCAATCACAGGACCAGGTAAAATAAGTCCTGAAGATACCAGTAAAATTGCATGAGTAATTGATCCAGATGCTGTAATTCTACAATGTGGCTAAATGGTCTCCTAACTCTCATTCTCCACCTGTTACTATATGAAAGGAAATTGAAGAAAAATATTTGGGCTTATCTACCAGATGGTTCATCCGTGGCACTACAATCCTCTCCAAGGTCTTCCTGAAGGATGGTGGTATAGGAAAAACTTCTAGTGGACAGAATTTTGAAAAGTATACCAGGATGTTAAATGAATACAAATCAAGTTAATTATTTGATTGATGATAACAGAATAACTTCCAGGGTCTCCCTGGTGGCACAGCAGTTAAGCGCTGCACTGTGGCACTGTCGGCAGCAGCGACACAAGTTCGATGCCCTGCTGGGGAGATTCCCACATGGAGCAGCAGACCTCTCCTGCCTTCCTCGCTGCTCTCCTTGGCAGCGTATTTCCATTGATCTGCCTGTTCTGCTCCCTACTCTGTCTCTTGTGAACCCTCCTGCCACCCCATGCCTCTGGCCTGTACCCCAGCTTGTATGCATAAATAATAAAAAATAAGTTTTCCTTATTAAAAAAGAACAACAACAACAACAACAACAAAACAGAATAACTTCCAGAGTGGTTGTAGCATTTTATATATACACTCCCAGTATCTCAGATTGAGTTTCTGTTCCTCCTCTTTGGCATTTTGTACTGTTAATATATATATTTTAAAGATTTATTTATTTATACATACAAGAGCTTGGGTGTAGGCCAGAGGTGTGGGGTGGGAGGTGAGAAGATTCACCAGAGACAGAGTAGGGAGCAGAACAGGTGGACTGACTGAAATACACTGCTGAGGGAAGCAGTGGATGAGACAGGAGAGGTCTGCTGTGGGTTAGCCACCTGGCCCGGGATCAAACTCATGCTGCATTAGCTGCCCATAGCTTCATAGTGCTGAGATTTAATCCCTTGCACCATCAGAGAGGCCCACTGTTAATATTTCCTTTTTATTTCAGTTGTTCTAATAACTTATATTGTGATAGGATCTCATAAATTTTTAATTTGCATTTCCCTAATGGTTAAGATTAATTATGTTTTATGTCTTTTTGTGTGCTTATTTGCTGTTATACCTAATGATATATCTAATTCTTTGCCCATTTTTAATTGGTTTATTTAAATTCTTATTGTTGAGTTTAGAGAGTTCTTTATATTTTCTAAATATTTTCTTCTTGAATTCAAATCTTAGTAATAATTTCACATCTTCTGGTTTTATTGATTTCTCATTTGAACTTTTTGTATCTATAAAAGTTTGTTAATGATACTTAATTTAGGTTACACTGTTAATTGTATTCTTTTTTCTTGCTTTTAGGGGACAATATTATCTATTAAAATATTTTTGTTCTCATTTTAGTTTTCTTTTAATGACTTTGTATGGTTATTACCTGCCATTTTGTTATTTTAGTGTCATTAAAAAAGTTATTGAAGTAACACTGTAGTATAACAGGATATTAATGAATTTTAGATGTGCATCATTAGAGGTTATACTTTGTATACACTATATTAAGTTCACCACGAAAAGTTCACTCTATCGTTCACTATATAATTATCCCCTTTTACCTGATCTATGTTTGCTTACTTCCCTTGTAGTATCCAGTATTTTGATTTTGTAGTCTGCAAGTGTATTTTTGTTTTAAGTTCATTTGTTTATTTTGTTTCCTTTATGTAGCACATATGAGTGAAAATATGCAGTGTTCATCTTTCTCAGTATAACTTATTAAGTTTAATAATAGTCTGTCGGTCCATCAGTGTTGTTGTAAATGACAGGAATCCATTTTTTTTAACAGCACAATAGTATTCCATTGCCTACGTATACTGCTTTATCCAATCATCTGTCAGTAGGTACTTAGGCTTGCAGTGTTATTTTTTGCAGGATCAATAGTAAGATGTGATACTGTCTAGGCTGGAGAGAAAAGTTAGAGGGTCTTTCTGTGTCTCTTTGTTTAGGACTGTTGACTTCTATTAGTATGATGTTCAGGTTCTTTAAAATGTGGCGCTCTTTTTGGTGTCTTCTAATTTTGTGATTTTCTTTTTGATTTTTTTAAGGATCTTTAAATCGCACTGCCTACTTTTTTATTTGGTGCTTTGCCACTAAATATCTAAATATGCTTCTTTATATGTTTCTTCCCTCTCCTTTTTAGGAAAGCATTTCCTACCAAGACTGCTGGTAACATGCACTTCATTTTTCTGAACCAAGTGATTTAAGATTCTTAGTTTTTTCCCCAAAAGAAGAGTAGGCTTCTTTTTAGGTGATTATGATGATGATTTTATTGCCTTTTTGTACAGAGATTTCACTTCTATTTTATACTTAGTGTTTGCCTGACTTTCCAGTCTAGCCTGGAATGTGGAGCTGGCTCTGCTGCTGTGGGATGTTTATTTCTCAATATACATGTAAATTAATTTTCTAGTATGTTCTATCCTTTGTTTATACTAGAGGTATGGTTTATAGGTGGTTTTGTGTTCTCTGTTGAATGATGATTTTTATGTGGTGTATGAAGAAATCAATTCAGGTTACTGCTTTCATTCACCAGGAACCTAGAATCCCATATCCCATATATGTTAATAAGGAAAACTAAAGTTACAGAATTCTGGCATTGAAGAAATAAGCAAGATGAATCATAGAGAAAATGACCAATAATGTCTAATATCACCGGAACAATCACAACTTTTATTATCAAATTCACAAAACTTATCAGTTTATTTTTATTACTTATGAAAAACAATAGACAGTTTCTTCAAAAAGGAAATTTAGCATCTCAAGCATAAAACAAGAAATTTCATTCTCCAAGAAGACCACCAATATAAATCAGATTCAGAATTATTAAAAAAATAAAGCATTAATGAAAGATCAATCTTATAAAATGTCTCTGGATCTGAAGCATCATGCAAAGTGGAGATGGTTTGTCATATAGGGAGAAGGGGAAGTAATTTATCTTTGTTAACAGTGGGGATAGTATATGCACATGTGAGCTTGGTGTCCTTGTGGATAATATTTTGTAATGATCTATTAAGAGAGAAAAATATTTTCTCATGGGCTCAATCAAGCTAGGAAGAATAAAGTTTTAAATTCTCTCATTTCTGAGTAGCCCACTAGGGGAAAACTGAGATTATATCTCATTAACATGCATTTTAATTTTGGGGTGAAATTATCAGAGGAAATCGACATGCTTGAGATTTGAAAGGGATAAATGATGTGGCTTTCCTTGAAAGAATAATGAACCTGTGGTGCACATAATCATTCTATTGACTACAAACATAGCTCTAGTTTTTTAGCCTTTTAAGTGACTTAAAATATCAGCAAACTTTAACTCTTATTTTGCCCTCCACCCCAGCTTATATCAGTTGAAAATATAACAAGGAAATATGTATAACTATGATATTTGAGGGGTGGGATGGTTTAAGATATTGAGTTTCTGTTTAATATATTCCTGGTAACCCATAAGAAACCCTACAGCTAATGTTATGTTCATAGTAATAACAAACACTTACTTTCTCCCTACATTAGGGATAAAGTAACTATGTCCCATCTCATCACTTTTATAACACCATGGTACTAGAAGTTCATATAGTGAATAGTGAAATCATTCAAATGTGAAGAATTTGTATATGAGAAAAATGAATCTTAGTAAAGTAAAACAACTCAGTAATGATCACACAGGTAAATCACAGAGCAGTATTTAAAAACAAAAGTTTGTCTTGGGATTGCATTAGCTGCTACACTGTTGGGGCCATAAGAAAGAGAAAAGTTATCAATTTATGACTAGCAGATGGATGATGTTGAATTGCCAGCAATAATATGTGTTCCTAACTAAAAGTTGAAATTGTTTTCTAAAATACTAGGTAAGACTCAGATGAAGTAGCTTTTGGGGGGACAATTGCTATACGCGATGAACTTATTGAAAATTTGCTGTAAGATTTAAGATACATGAAGAGTCTTTACCATTCATAGAGCTGCAGTGATGTGCCAGAGGTGCAAGGGGTGAAAATAGTAGCAAACATTAAATAGAGGTGAAGGAAGAGTTGAGTGCCTTACTTAGAAATTAATTACACGTGAGCAGAAGAAAGAAAGGGAGAAGAAACAGAGATGACTGTTCTTCAAATAAACATTGAAAGTGATGACTATGAATAGGAATTTCCAAGCACATTAAAGTCATGTAGAAGCAGGTCATAATTTAACTCCTCTGACAGGTATCAGAGTGAGTGTGAATTGCCTTTATGTGCACAAACCTATGGTGCATTCAGTGAGAAACTTAACCAGATGAGAATTTATACTCTTCAATCAATAAACTCTAGAGAGGTGCTGCCCGTAGTTGGTAGCTATACAACTTCAGGTCTCTCTATGAGTAGGGATTTAATGTTTAAACAGGAAATAAGTCTTCACAAAGGGCAGAAATCTGCTTGTCTATGTACAGTGGGATTTTTATATCTGAGAAAAGCTAGGTGGTCTCAATTGGGACTATTCACAATTATTTCATCATATTTATAGGGCTAGGGGATACGAAAGGACCGAAATGACAAGTGAAAATTTCTTGTGTATTTTCTGAATTTTTAAGTTAATATGAAGCCTCATATCCCAGAATTACTGTTAGAGAAACACAGATAATTTCTGAGAAACACTAACTCATAGAAACCTTTTCTTTAAAATAATTAAATGAATTTTGGGGAGACATTCCGATGCTTTGATTTTATTTAAGTTAAAGAATTATTCTAGAATTATTTTTTTACATGATGTGGGATTAAATTCAAGTTTGAAAAAATTAATTGGGAGACTAAAAGAATAAAGAGAATATGGGTTTTATGCCATAAAGTTTTCTGTATTTTGAATGGATGTGAGGTAGTTTCACTGTGATCACCAAAATATATCTAGCCAGTTAGTATTGGAACTATTTTCTCTTGAGAAAACAGAAACCATTTTGAAGAGATCTATAACCTTTAATATGACAGTGGTAGCCACTTTAAAGTGATTAATTTCTTGAAAGATGGAATAAAACCAAAAATGATATAGATTGACCTTGGCTTTGACGTGAGTGAATGTTAGTGTCATAACAATAAAAAAGGATTATGTAAAATTTTCATTTTCCGACCCTTCATTTGTTTACTTAATCTTTTTGCTGGAGTATCTGATTATTAATCAGACAATTTTTTATTCTAATTGATATTAGACTCATGTATATTTGTGGTTTATATTACCCTTTATTTTTCTTTGGGGACTAGAATGTATGTATAGATCTTTGAACAAGTCGACTATAAAGTATCTGAAACTATCCAACAATATTGTGTGTCTTGTTATTCAAAATAGTGTCGAAAGTTTTAATGTCTATAAGAAAGAAAAAGATCCTGTTTCAATAACTGGTTTCTAGTAATGCTAAAAATTCACTTAGTTCAGAAGAAATTTGTTTATAAAAAATGAAATCAGCACAAAGTTGAGAACCTGACTATGTAAGCTGTTATACAGGTTCATTGCCTTTTTTAATAGTTGATTTTTGATTATACTGCTAATTTTCTCAAAACAGACCTTCACAATTTTAAAATATCTCAATTATGTTAGCCATCAGTGTTTGCTCTGTGTTTACTTATTTGGATGGAAAAAACCTGCTTGTCACTATATTGGCAAAAAAAAAAAAAAACTTTCAGTGAAGTGTTTCTCACAGAATTAGGGACAGTCGTTAACCTTAGGTCAAAGTAGGTGTGACTGGGAAGGACAAAGCAATGTGCTTTAACAGTGCAACAAAACTTCTATTTAGTAAACTCATAGATGATTATAAGCCTCCCCTGGCTTATTAACCTTCATAATTATTCTTAGATTGTAAATGTGTTTTATACATTCTTATATATATCACATAATAAAAAGCACTTATATTTAAAAAAGATACTAATAAAAATTAATTCTACAAAGGAGGAAAATCATATTTCTAGATTGTAGTAGAATGAAGTTTTAAATGAATATTTGCTATAGAGCAATTTATTAGCAATATCTTGATATGTGGATAATATTTTTAGTTGCAACTATTTAGTAATTGCTAGCATATATGTCTAAGACCTTTTTTTAGATTAGCAATATATAAAGTAATTATGCTGTTTTCTGAATTCTTGTTGCTAATATAAATCTTAGCACAGTTCAGAAGGAAAGCATTAGTATTGGAATGTTTTTATTAACATTGTCTATTGACCTTTTAACAGACCCAATTAGGGCTAGTAGTATAAACAGTAGCCCACTATTAAAAAAAATATGTATGTTATCAAGGACTCATGGGGTTTCACAATCGACACATCTTTGGTGGGTTATTTAGGCTTATTTTTTTCTGTATTATTTAGCTTTTTCATAATGCAAAAAATAGTGCATTGAAGATGGTGGATGGATCTACTTTTAAAGACCTGAGTTAAGGAAATTAACTTTAACCAATTTTTATGATTATCATATATGTGTCTTAGAACTCTATACTTCTAGTTTGAGTAGTCATTTCTCATGACCTTAATTTGGCAAAGATTTAGGGAAACAGTGACCTGTGATTCTATATTGCACAATGACATTTCAGTATGGTTTTCAGATTTTGAAAAACCATATTGTCTTTGAAAATTACAAAAGGGTTATGATTAAGCAAAATGCATATACCTGTCAGGTTGTCCTGATATCTCTGAAGTCTTCCCATTATTTTCTGATGTCCAATTTTGACCTAAAATATCTATCTCCAGGATAAAGGTAGAGATAAATTGAATCCATATCCCTGGTACTGATTAGCTAAGGAAACTTTATTTCTGGTTCATGTATTTATGTTACTTGGACAACTTTATATTTCAAGTATATGCTTTTCTCCTAAATGAGAGGTGGTAATGGTTGGCTTATAAATCTGTTTCATATTCTTGCTCTTTTTCACCTTTTCTCAATTCACAAACAACAAAATAAATGTTAACCTTGGACATGGTATGAACCGGGAAAAACAGCAATGATTTAATTATTTAAGTAACAAACAAAGAGAAATTTCTTAAAGCCTTAGAGAGAAAAGAGCAGTAGAGAAAAGAGCTTCAATAAAAGGGACAAGTGTTATTTATATGCACCTATCCTCTAACATTACTGTTCCCCCAAAGTGGTTCCTAAATGTTGATATCACGAGGAAGCTGACACAACATGCATTTCCAAATCAGTGGCATCTATGTACTGTCTAGAATCACCTTCTAATTTATCTTCCTAAGGAAATAGTGTTTACTACACACTTCCTAATAGGATCTTTTAGAAGAATAGCATTACAATGATCTATTCTACTTGTATAGAGTCATATTTGTTTAACTTTGATTTTAGCCTTAGTATGAGGAAGCTTACTGTGTGTTAAGTATTGTGATAGATATGATAAAATGCATTCCTTCATTCAATTTTCATATTTCTATGGGGTTAAGCATTATGACTCCCATTTTACAGACCTCTAGTAAAGGCTTAGTGTGATTAACTCACTGATCCAAAGATACACCCCCCAAAAATCAAAGATTGGGGGTGTTGATTTATTTGGTCCTATTTTCTTTTTTAAAAATATTTAAGCTGTATTATTTTTTATTGTGGTAACCTTGGTATATAACACCATATATGATTCAGAGCTATAGGTTCATACCTCTTCAGATCTATGTTACCTTTCTACAGCCATCATTAAGGCACCCATAATACTTTACCATAGACCAGGGAGTCCCTCCATACTTTGCTCCCCATCCTGTCTGGTAGCCTCAATTTTACCATCAGATTTCTAGGGTTTGTCTAAATGCTTTCTTTATCCTAAATACAACAAAACTGACTTGAACTCTATTTTGTGGAGGCATTTTATGAATATCCTTAAATCTGTGAACTGGTTTTTAAACTCTGTCTTTTGAATAGTGACTCCCTCTTCCCATTACTTTTCCACTTCGGATCTCATCCTTTTAATCCCCCCCTTAGAATGTTTTAATTGCTCTGACAATCTGGTCTAACTCTGTCTTCAAACAGTTATTTACACCAAATCCATGTTCTAAAATCAGTTCTGACCTGTCTTTGAACTCTAGGTCAGTAGAGTCATACACTGTTTTTCATCTCCAGAGACGTTTACTAGCATGATTAAAAACATTTTGATATTAAAAATGTAATGACAGAATTTCCAAACATGGAAGAGTATTAGTGTTTATGCCTTATAAACAATATTTGCAATTAAATGGATAGCTTTATTGACAGACTTGATTAAAAACAATCCATATTTATTGGTTCCATGTGAAGCCATCACTGTTGCTTTGTCTGGGAATGAGTCCTCACTAAAATTGACTATAAAAAAACTTCCATAATTGGAATGTGATGTACACTAAAAATCCTCAAAGAGTTGGATTTTTTCAAGCAGCCTTCCTTTTACACACTACAAAGAAATAGTATTTTGACTTTCAAAAATTCCCACATGACAGAATAGCAGTCCCCAAGGTCCAGCCTTCACATAATTACAAATATAGACCTTCTTATGGGAGAGACATTTTTGGAGTGGATTCTGAATTCTTTGGCCTCCAAGTATCTATACTGGTTTAAGAACAAAAAGACTGTCATAAAGACAACATAGTAGTGTTTATACAATCTCATTCACACAGGTACAGCAGTTTTATGAAAACTTCAGTAATACAGCTTTTTAAAAAAAACTTCAGACTATTCACTTGTACTTTCCAACTTTATCCCTGGATTTCCAAAATTTCTGACAGTTTCTTCTATGTGCTTCCTACTTGCTCCACGTAGGCGTGAGAGGGTAAGACCAAGGCCAGGGTGATCCTTCCTTTATTTGATTCAAGGACACTTCTGATAATGTTTGAGCCAAGTCAGGACTGATCACAGTGGTCTAGCAGCTGATTACATCAACTGGAACCCTACATATTGCTAATACTTATACCAAGCGCTCAACAATTTTTTTCAGAAGTTGCCGTATCATCATTTTAGGCAGCTTACTGGCATAAATTCCCTTGAAATAAGGGCTCATAATTTTACATGTACTTTTTTTTGGACCAGGCTTCTTTTGTTCAAGGTTGTGTTCATGACCTTTATACCTTTTGGTAGATTTAATTCTAGTTAATATATTCTTATCACTGTATAGTATTTTGTTGTATGAGTACATCAAATGTTTTGTTTTCTAATATAGGTGAAAATTTGAATTGTTTCACATTGACTATTACACTGCTGATACTCAATATTTATGTCCATATATTTTGGTAAATGTATCATTACATTTCTATTAGCTATATACCTGAAAGCAGAATATTCTGGGTTATAGTAATCACATATGTTCATATTAAGTCTCCACAAAAGAATTTTCCAAAATGATTGGACAAATTTATGCTCAGTGTAGTTCATTTAACTATTTGCTTCCTTTTTGGAATTAGATGTTTTAAAGGGAAATTTCAAATCTAATATTCTCAATAAATATTGGCAAATCTGTTAATTTTCTATAGTTTAAGAAACTATAAAATCCCTTAGCATGATTTTCTTGTAAGATATATGATACAAACATCATTGTTGGGCCTCCCTGGTGGCACAACGGGTTAAGTTTCAGCACTATGAAGCTATCCAGAGCCACTGCAGCATGCATGAGTTCAATCCCCAGCCAGGGAGTTTCCCACATGGTGCAGGAAACCTCTCCTGCCTCGCCTGCTGCTCCCCTCAGCAGTGTACTTCAGTTAATCTGCCTGTTTTGCTCCCCGCTCTGTCTATGGTAAATCCTCTCACCACCCCACACCTCTGCCCTACACCCCAGCTTATATGCATAAATAAATGAATCTTTAAAAAAAATCATTGTTTGCATATAGACATTATAAAAATTTAAAAATTATAAACTATAATTATAAAGGAATACCTTCTTTAAAATATGACTAATGGGGGCCTCCCTGGTGGTGCAGTACTTAACCTGGTGGTTAAGCACAGCACTATGAAGATATCCAGAGCCATTGCAGCACGAGTTCGATTCCTGGCCAGGGAGATTCCCACATGACGCAGCAGACCTCGCCTGCCTTGCCTGCTGCTCCCCTCAGCCTTGTACTTCAGTTGATCTGCCTGTTCTGCTCCCCACTCTGTCTCTGGTGAATCCTTTCACCACCCCACACCTCTGGCCTAGATCCCAGCTTGTGTGCATAAATCTTTTTAAAAAATATGACTAATCATAATTCTAATGATCTACTTAATTTTTCTTGCCACAAGTTTCAGCTGCTGTCATTTGTTGCAAATAGATACTACTTAGTGTGATATTTTTTATTGTTAATTTTTATGCAGTATTTTCTCCCTTCAGGTAGTCCCCATAATCCTCCCACCATTATAGCACTGTGAGCCATCTCCCCCACCCCTTGTTTTGAGCCATCTTTCTTCCAGTCCCTGCTGTATGTCTCAGATATATAATCTATTGCAAGTTTTGTCCTTTTTTCCAACTCTTTGTTTGGCTTCTCTACATTCCACATATAAGTGAAATCATCTGATGTCTTTTCCTTCTGATTTATTTCACTTAGCATAATAGCAATTTAGTGTGCTGTTTTAACTTCATTTGTTTTAAAATCTTGGATGCTGTAAATTCAGAGTTTCTTCATTACACATGAAATATAACAGAGTCAGTTTACATTAATAAAATATGTATATATACATTTATATATAACTTAAATATATATGTACAAAATAATGTATTTCTAGTTGTTTGATTATTTTGTGGAATCATACAAAACCTTTGAGAAACTTCTACTGAAAGACTTAAGAGAGCGGCTTGAACAATTCTTATAACATGATTTTCCGGAAGAGGAAAGAATCAGACATTTGAATAGACGTGGAAAGAACGGATTCTATGCGGAAGAATACAGCTAGTGGGAAGAATAGGTTTCTTACAGTTTTACCTTTGAGGAGGAGCTCTGAAACTGTTGCTTCTGTCTAGTTTTCACGAGCAAAATACATTGACCTTTCTACTCATAATACCATTCACTAATAGCTGATGTAGGTTCCTTTATGATTCATGAGCTTGGAGCTAATAAAACAATACAATGAGTCAGAGGGGTAAAAAGACCAAAGCTACAAAACAGGAAAAAATAGGGGATTTAAAAATAGACTTGTACTTATGACAAGGTCAAACACAGTATTAATTCCTGTCATTCTGCATCCATAAAAATCATTTATCAGTCCATGACTCATGTTGCTAATTATGTATTGGCCTTTATCCTTTTATAATGGTATTCCTTAAAATTTCTATATAAATAGACACCCAAGGAAGAGGTGAAACATGGATATGAATTATGTCTTCTAATTTGTCATTAATTTAATTTTATTCCAAATCACGCTTTCCTCGCATGCGTTGGAAGGCGATAAAACAGTGAGCATACAGATTGAGATAAGGAGTCAAGAGACACAGTTCATTGACCAACTTCTGAGGGAAATATGGCTTTCGTGGGTAGCAGAATCACCTTTTCTTAAACATCTCACAGGTCTATTAGACTTGTTCTTTTCCTTAAAGGAGGCGTGAAAAAAAAGTGAAAAAAACATGCATGAAATCTGTATCCTACTGTGGTCTGGTGAACTCTTGCTAAGACTCAGACCCAGAGATCAGATTTTCATACCTACTTGCCACTATGTTTGTCTCCTATCTTAAGCACTGAAAAACTCGTATTTTCTTAAAAATACACCCGATGAATACTAATGTCTTGACTTTGTGAATTATGAATATACTGCATTTTTATCCATTATTAAACTTAAACCGACATTTTTCAGCTAAATCTTTCTCTATTCCACAGTATAATTCTTAGGTCTAAATAAAAATAGCCCCAGATTATTTAAATTTATATGTTTTTTAAGGAAGGGAAACAATTACCTACACTCAACTGTTAATTTTTATTTCCTTTAAAAAATTTTTAGGGACATTCAAGAAAATCTGGCTAAAATTTTTCATTATAGTTATATTGGGAAACAATACCTTTTTTTTCTCATGGATAAGCATATATTTGAATTTAGATTGTGTTAGTGTCAGAGAATATGATTAGTTCAAATTTTGAAATATATTTTTCATTTTTCCTGGGGAAAGATTTGTTTAACAATATTCAGTAAAGGAGATTAAAGAAGTGTGTGTGTGTGTGTGTGTGTGTGTGTGTGTGTGTGTTTTCTAGACTTTTTTTTTTTTTTGGGAAAACTAAGAACTAAGATGCTAAGTAATGTGAGCCAAATGTTCACTCTTGGCCTATAGATCCTAACCTTTTAAAATTGCATGCAAATTCTCGCCATAGGAAACCATACTAACTTCTCAGCTGCCAGTGTCCTCTTTGCTTCTTGCATAAGTGTTTTCTTGTCCCTTGTACAATTCATGTGCCTGAAAACAGAAAGCTATGGCAGCATCTAAAAACAAACAAATAGCCCCCCCCAAAACAAAAAAAAAAAACACAAGCCTACAAAATATAAACTCCCAAATTTCCACTCATTAAAATATATGTCACCTTTTTTGTCATTTTTTAAATTTATTTGTACTAATAAGAATCATTTATTTATTTAGACTCACATGAGAATACATTTGGCCTCTTGATAGTGTGGGTAGAGTGAATTTTCATGTATTTCAGTACAATTGCTTTTCATAGAACAGAAGTGTAATGGTGTCACCTTTTTAGGAACATTAATATTGAGAAAGAAAATATAATCTTTATTTTCTCTATAACGAACTTAAATTATTAATAGAAACCCTCAGTTGGCTTGGGACAGTGTTGTGTGTGAAAGTGGAAAGAAAATTTCAACTGAAATTTTTAGACATGTTTTAGGCTGGGTTTTAAGCACTCTTCATGCGGTTACTCAAGTTTTGCTTGGTGAAATGATCTGACTTGTGGATTTTCTTTCTGTTCTACTTCTCCCACTGTTGTACTTTGGTATGTTGGAGAGGGGGAGTGATTTGATTTTGTGTACACAAGGGAGAGCACCTCTCTGTGTACTCTGGTCCTGCCTTCTGGGAGGGCTGGCCTCATCTGCTCTGTCTCTGAACTTTGCTGCTATGAATCTGTCACTTTACCTTTTGGATCAGAATGGCCCATGATGGCTAATTTGACCCTTGCTTTCAGATGTTAGGTCTCTACTTCTTCCTGATTCAGGCTTCTGTGCAGTCTACCACCATTGCACCTTTTCAGGCTTTCAGTGGCGTGTATAAGAATTGTTGTCACTCCCATGTCATAATAGATGTGTGCTGAGTAGCTGGAGGATGTCTCTTAGGAGCTTGTATTCAAGCTATTGAAGGTCATGTGCAGGCAGAATGTCCCTAACTCCCCTGCTTGCCTATTCCTATCTGGATTTTCTATAATTTGCCTTCTTCCTCTCAGAACACACATCAGGTTTGAACTAGGAATGAGACGTAGACAGAGGCATACTGCTTTTCTCTTCTTTCCATTATGCTTATTCTTTCCAGAAGTTGTAGAGTAGAGCTGTAAGGAGATACATTATTTTCTACTTTCTCTTCATGCCTGGCGGGTCTCCAACTAAGACACATTTTTCCATTTCTCTATTTCCTCTGCCTTACTGGCTTGAGATGTAATGGTAGGTGGGGAGAAGGGCAGAAATTAGTTTGCTGATACAGTTATGTTAGGAACTCTTCCAAAAAGATTCCCCATATCAAGCTACTTCTCTGCTTCAATCCCAAACTTGTCAGTTTTCTATTGACAGACTCCTAAATAGGAATAGCAAATATAAACTAGACACCTTTAAAAGTTTTACTTTTGAATTTTAGGGGGCATAAGGCTATTAGTTTGTATGAACTTTGAATTTCTGATTTGTTACATTTAGAAGCGGGACCAGAAAAGTTAAGAGATGGCAGAGAAAGCAACAGTTCCTGATATCTATGATAACAAACTATCCTTATGATTTTGGTAAAGTTCACTGTTTCCAGCTCAATATAGCAGTCCTTTAGTATAAATAATCTTTAATATTTTTATATTTTGCAAACATCTATCTCTTCAGAATTTTGATATATTGTTTGAATGGTGTATTGTCAAGTAAAAAATTGACATCTTCCAGTATTAGAATACAGTTGAGAGCACTATGTCATAATATTTTACATCTAAACTGATCATTAAGAGGTGTTTGTCATGGGCATACTTTTCTAAGCAATTTCTATATAGTCATTCAGTTATCCTTCACAAATTCCATTAGCTAGGCACAAATATTCCCACTTTACAAAGAAGACAGGGATAGAGAAAAAAGTATTTTGCCTACGACCACAGAGCTAGTAAGTAACAGTGCTAAGATCTAAGTCCAAGAAATATGCTTTTGAGTCTTAACTTCCTTACACTATCTCATCTCTCTGATAGGGGAAATTTATAGTTGTTTAGATGTATAGTTGCTCTCTCATCTCTTGCTATTTAATTTTTACCAATGTTAGCAACTATGTCTACTCTAAAATTCTGTGCTCTCTCTCTCTCTCTCTCTCTCTCTCTCTCTCTCTCTCTCTCTCTCTCTCACACACACACACACACACACACATACACACACACACACGACTACATTCATTTAACTAGACTGAGGTGGCTTTAATGCCTTGTTGTCCTATTTAAGCAACCCAAAATCTAAGCTTATAACTATGTGAAGATTACAAAATCGAAACCTAAGGACAATCAATCACAAACATCAACTAGACTTTTAGCTATTAGCCAAGCAATAACTTCCTTGATGTGCTTCTGCTTTTTGTCTATAGAAGTCTTTTGCCTGAGTTCCTGTCAGCAGACACTCCTAACCACTTTCAATTTCTTACTGCCTAATTTGAAAAGATTTTTGCTCAAACTATTTAAACTTTTAATTTGCACCAGTTTATCTTTTAACTCAGGAGAACAATAAAATCTCTTTGACTTTCAATAACAAAATGAAAGAGAAATGATCAAATAGTTTGAATATGTAACCACTATCTAAAAATGAGGCTTTCATATCTTAACATTAATCCTGTCAACGGGACTGTGAATTCCAGAATTCATCCACCCAAACGCAACTTTTTACCTATATAGCTATTATAGCCATGATAACAATATAATAAAGAAACAGCTAAGTGACTCTTGGCAATGTGGATCCTGCATTTTCTTCTTGTGTGCTGATTAACTTGCTGATTTTTACTTTGCTTCCAAACATAATGTGTACATTCTTTCTTTTGTTTATCTTATTCATTATTCATGTTCCCAGATAGAGTCCAATAGGACAATTAATGACTATGAATGCTTCTCCCTTTTCTGTTCATTTATCCATTCTAATTATACTTAAAGGTGGCATTATATTTTCTTTATTTGAAACTTCAAAGAAGAGAGACTAATGGAGCAATCAGACAAAAGGATACAAGCAGGTAGAAATGAAAGATTGCCTGTCATTAATTTATGACTATGTGAACTTATTTGTGTTCGTTTTCAAGGGGGATTTGCAGTAAGTGTCTTTTATCTTGAACAAAGCAGACATTAAGTACATGAGAGGAAAACGAGAGACAAAATGTGGTAATTGAACTGGCCATGCTATGTTATCATCATTCCAAAGTCAGCTAATAGGATCCTAATATAAAAAGACCCAGCTAAATGAAGGGGGAAAAAAAAAGAAGCTCCCAAAGTTCACAACTTAAAAGATGTGAAAACTTTCATTCAGTTATGTAATCTTCTTAAAACTTTAAATTAGAGAGAGGTTAACAATTGGAGGTATGCAGGGACATTCTTAGAATTTTCAAGCAGAGACTATGGGAACATTGAAAGACTTATGATCCCTTTCTTAGTTCCTAGAATATCTTACAAAGCTTGAGAAATGAGTGACTCCAGTATTCCTTTTGCTCCTGACAGAACTGATTTTTTCAGCTTAAGTTCAATGGGATCTAAATTGTGAAGTTGGTCACACTAGTGAGTAGTAAGTTCTGTCAAAGTGATCAAGCCATGTGTGCAGCATTTAAGAGTTGTGTGGTTTTGGCATCCCAAGTAGAGTATATCAGTTGTCTCATTCCTCAATTTTCTTCCTACTATAGCTAAAATTATCCATGCCTAATCTCCTGGTCTTCAAACATAAGCAAAGGGCAAAATAAATACAATCTAGCAAACCTGTCCACATTATTGAAAGAATACATATTGACCAGTCTACCAACATGTAGTTAGGTGTGCAAGATATGCTAGTATTTTTAGTTGTAATTACCAGTGGATTTTTATAATAACAAGATAGGAATGACTACTTTTAGACTTAATTTTGAAAACTATTACCTGGAATACATTTCAGTTACATATAAATATGCAATGAATTTATTACAATGTATTTAGATTTGCTTATCTTATTTTCTTCTGCTATATCCTGGCTTTAAAATAAGTTTTTAGAATGCCATTAAGACTAGATTTTTGGAGACTTTGAAAAATAATAAATAGGCTGATTTTTTATATATATATAAATGTGATCATGAGTAGTTCTGTTTATATGCATTTGCTATCAGATTTAGGTATATCATTACCATGAAAATATCATTTCCTTTTAAAGGGATAATATAACTGCATTTACACATTCAGTTCACAGTGTTAATGGAAGAGTAGATTTCATAGTTTGGAAAGGTTAAAGCCTTTAGGAACTTTTCTTTTAACCCCAGGATCTATTTAGAGTCTTTGGCAGAATATAACTATAATGCCATTCTTCTCACCTGGAGGAGCGCAAAGGGTAACCGTGGAAATGAGTAGATGGCAGAGCTCTCACTAGCAGTCTTCTTTTTCCCTTCAAACCATTCAGAATGCACCTAGTGTTCCTTCTTCTAAGTCCATCAAACTTTACAAGGATTTAATTAGAAATCAATATTTAAAAAAAATCAAAAATAAAAATCACATTGCATAATACATACCAGAAACAATAAACTTTTTCACATATTTATATTCTTTCTAAGATTTCTCAATTCTCTTGATCATCTCATTTGTCCACTTTTTTTCTCTAGTATAATAACGCCTATATTACCCTAAGCAGTTTATGTGTTACTTCACTCAGCAAAACAGAAGCTCCTATAACACTGGTCAACAAATTTTTACAAAAGTCATGTTACTGAAATAGAATTAGTCATTTTCTATCAATTTGAATGTGCTCAACATGAATATGACAGTCAAATCTAATTTTGGTTCTATTTTTTTGTAATCTGCAATAAATAGATGTTTACAAAATGAAATGCATACCAATAGTAATAGGCCTATGGTTGATAACTGTAAAAAATCAAGTCATAGACTACTTAGATTTCTTCGCTTGTCTCTTGTACAGCTGTTCTGGAATAGAATAGATGGAAGATGGTTTCCATTGTGCAAAAACACAGCCTTAAGGCTCAGTTTCAAAGAGTCTAGAAATAGTCTCCATTCTTGTGGGTCATGAGTGATTTCTAAGGCATTCATGAGGCTCGCAATATCGGAACAGAATACCAGAGTACTTTCCTTTCTGAAGAAAGGCTCCAACTGCTGGTGGCACCTTTGATATAAAGTAATAGTTACATCTTCTTCTAGAAGATTCTATTGTTGGAGTCTTGATCCTAGCAATTCTGCCTTGTTCTTAGATAAGTCCAAATCACGAACCAGGTCATTTAGCTCTTCCTGTGTTAGTCTGCGTGGGGTTGATGATGCACCACAGTGAAAATATGGATCACTGCATGCTGATGGAACATGAGAAGAACAGATCGCTCACTGTTGTTCTCATCAGATGAATCGAGAATATTCTGCTGGAGGTTCTGGAATAGGAAGTACCTCGCCATGTGGAACTGGTCTCAATGCAGATGGAATGTTTGGATAGATTCTTCTTGACTTCTTTTGCTTCGTTATTCTGCTGGAAAGAGGAGGAACCAAGCAGAAATAACAGTCTTTTATGTGGTTGCTTGGCTCTCCCCTTACCACGGGGACTGCAAACAGCATTGATCGTCTTTTGCCATTTAACCACTGTAAAAGCTGTAGCATACCATATATGCGGGGCCCAAGACTTATCTTGGTCACCAACCTTGCATCCAAAGTCAAGATGATAAGGCTTCTTCACTTGAGAAGTGATCCTTTTCTTCTGGTTGGCAAATGTCACTTCCCCACAAATAGAGCAGAAATTGTCCACGCTCTTAACACACTTTCAAGGCATGACTGTTCTGTATTTTGCCTAAATGGATAAAATAAGAACAGTTCTATGGAACAGTAGCTTAAACTGTCTCGCACAAAGTCTGAAATATTTTCAATACTCAACTTTTCCAACAGGGCTTTATTCAGCAGCCGCCTGGCAGTCGTATTGCATTGCATCAGAAAATGATGCCATCAACTCTGGATGATGTGTGCATGATGGTATTATGCAATGAGATGCAATATTACATCATTCTAGGCTGATTTTGGATGTTGTTGCAGTCCTACTGGATAAATTTACATGGTGAAATATATAAAATGAATTATATGAAATATCTTCAAAATGAGAGCTAATACAAATTTTTTAGGGTTATATTCATGTTCAGCACACCAAGATACTACAGATTAAGGTCTTTTAAAATCAGTAGCGATCTCACTGTTGACCAGTGTCATTAATAGAATTGTGTATACTTGTTTCTGTTCAAGAAGTATCATTTGAAGAGTCTCACCCCATCTCAGGTGACTTATCTAAATAATAACTGAATAAATTAATCTCAGTTCATTAACTAATCATGAGGAAATAGCATCTCAGATGAATAAGCATTTATCAATAGATGTGCCTAGTAAGAAGGATTGCATACAGCTAGGGCTTTATGATCTGGATCTTGCTGGTTAGCTAGAGTTCTACGCTTATAAAACTGTTATAATTTATAATTTAGGCTTTTATTCATATAATAATCTTAATAATTGGGAATAGTTATTGAGTATTCTTAATGTACATATGGTAGTGATTAGGATGAAGCATATAAATTCTTGAGACAATTGTTAATAATTGATATTTTAAGCCTTGTTTTATAACTAAGAAAACCTAGTCATTGAGGAACTTGTCCAGCTTCCTGTAGCTGATACCCACAATATTGAGCTTAAAACTAAGATTTTAATCCATGGATGTTGACCCAGCATCTTAGCTATGGTACTATTATGTTAAGTAAAACAGTTTCTTTACTAAAAATGAGTTTAATATACTTTTAATCTTCTATATATTATAAAAGATTGTGAATATATCCAATTTGATTTTGTTGTCAGCTGTCATACTAAAAAAGTGAACAATATATACAGCATTTATGATCTACACTTAAAATATTGTTTTTTATGGTGAGAAAAGGCCATGAAAAAATGTTTGTCATCTCTGTGGTTCATCTTCAAGATTGTGCATTTTTCATCCTGAGGATTCACTAAAATGGCTTGTGCAGCCACATCAACATCAAGTCACATTTGCTTTCCATCACAAGATTCTGTTATTCTTAAGAACCCAGAAGTAAAGGTTGAGTGCATTTAGGAGACTGAACAGGTGCTCAAGGTACCACTAGTTATTTAGCACAACTGGATTCAGTCTTATTCAGAAAGCCTGTAAATGAAAGATCATCCAACTGAAAATGCCTTCCATCTGTTTTTATTATTCTCCTGTCCAGCATTGTGCTTTGATGTTTTACATAAAATGAGTCCATGATAAAAATAAAAGACCAATTCCTTGGCAGCTTGAGGTAAAATGCTTTTGCTGTGAAGTGTTCAACATCATGGCATTGATGTTTATTTCAAAATTTAAATAATATAGGCTCTTTGAATTATTTCAAAATGACACAATTAGGAAAGTAGAAGTTACACTAGAAATTATCTTCATGATTTTTCTATCATGTAATGTTTTCTATCATAATTTGAATAGGAATACTAAACTGTTAAATTCAGGAAAGTCAGAACAATGGTGATATATGTCTAGAGTTCCATAAGTATATGCTTTTTATTTTTTCTTTCATTCATTCATTCATTCATTCATTCATAATGTTATTTACTATACAACTATTATATAATGGCCCCATAATGTACTATAGATTTGATTTCTTAGAGAGCAAATACTAATCTAGCAATCATATAACTACTATGAGTATTTATAATTGTGTCATCTATTTTGAAGGGAAATATATGGCACTAAATGCTTATGTAATTGAATACGTGTACCAGTTAACCTGGGTTAGTGAAATTATGCCAGTAAGCTGAAATACAAGTTATGAATGCCTGTGAAAACTGTAACTGAGAAACCTATTTTGGCAAAGTTCCCATTTATGCCAAGAAATATATAAGACTATCTGTAACCTCAAGGAGTTCATGGTCTATGGTGAACACAGATAAATATATAGACATTGCTAAAGTAACCTGTTAAATGTTCTGCTAGGAAAGCTGAGAGGCCTTGGAGACATAAAGGATGTGCCCTCACTCTGTGGGGCCTGGGTCTGCATCTAAAATCCAGAGATACTTGGGGTTCCCCATTATATGTTAATGTCATCTTAACTCTGGGAAGAAGTTATTAACAGAAAATATAACAAAAATGAAACATGAATTTAAAACCTCAATATATCAAAAACTATACGAAACAAATTTAAAAGAGTAAAAATCTTGAGAACATTTGTAACATATATATTAGCACTTAATGTTGAGAACTAAAAAATAAAAATTTATTTGCTTTCCCAAAGTAAATAAAATCTTTATGTCAAAGAAGGGAAAACTAAAAATAGAGGTTGTAATATATATATATTTTAAAGTAAACTATTAAAATATAGGGTTTGTTTTTCTAATTTGCTTTAAATTTAAGTAAACTTTTTCCTTCATAGTAGCACTCAAATGTTGTAAGTTCTCAAAGTAAAATTTTGAATGTGTCAAGCACAAATAACATTTCATATGATTGAATATCTGTGTCTTTAAACTGCTTATGACTATAAAACAACTTTAATGTTTATTTGCATAGAAAAATTGGGGTGTAGGCCAGAGGTGTGTGGGGTGAGAGGATTCATCAGAGACAGAGTGGGGAGCAGAACAGGCAGAGTGACTGAAATACACTGCTGAGGGGAGCAGCAGGCAAGACAGGTCTGCTGTACCGTATGGGTTCAATGCCCTGGCTGAGAATTGGACCGTAGCCGTGATCGCGCTAAGACTTAACCCATAGGCCACCACAGAGGCCCCAAAACAAGTTTAACAATGGTTATAATTTTGTACTCTATAAAGTCTCAGCGTTGTCAAGCTATTGCCAGCCACTGTGGCAGGAGTTTGATGCCTGGCCATTGAGCTAACCCACATAGCGCAGTAGAGTGCCTTGCCCGCTGCTCCCCTTATCAGTGTATTATGCAACTTCAAATCATACTTCTGAAAAGCTTGCCTTCATTGAATTGTGGTAAATTCACCGTGCCTTATCTTCAAATGCAGACAATAAATGCACCCTGATAAGACTAACAAATGTTCACTTTTAATGGAATTCTAGTTCTACAAATGAAATTAAATGTACTTTTGTTAATACATGACATAATATCTATAATAAAAATAGCATGCCTCAAGGGTCAAATAATCATTCAAGGTTATAGCACCAGTCTTCCTTTGCATGCCTCTTTTGCCTATCTACCTTTATTGAGAAAGACTGCAGAGGTGATGGGAAGAATTTCAAGAAGGTGGTAAAAATTTTGGGGACATCAAAATAGCTTAATTCAGAAAAAGGCAAAATTTGTGACTTTATCAATAATATCAGGGAATTATGAATGACCTAGAAATTATGTAATGTAATTTAGAAAATACTTGTAATTTATATCAAATATCCATTTATATACATTATAAATAAAATGTTCAATTTTATATATTATTTAATTTAAAAAGATATCTATGTTAATCAGTTATATAGTTCCTAAATATACCTACTCATATAACTTTGTCATGTTACATAGTATCAGTAACTGATACTTAGCATATCCTCTAGTTTCAGAAATCAGCTGTGAAAATTTAAAGAGACCTAAAATATAATCAAATTGTAAAAGTTTGAATTACCTAAAGATGCAGAAGCCTATTAAATATTAGTATTTTGAATTGTATCTACTATATTATGAATTGTACTTCTATATTAAATTTGTTTAAAGACTGATACTTCTTAAAATTTTTATTAGTCTACTGTGCTTTCTTCACTTTTTTATTTAATAATTTTTTGGTCAACATTGGTTTATAACACTGTATATGATTCAAAATTATAGGTTCACACCTCTGCTGATGTATGTTATCACATCATATCCACCAAGTCACCTAGTCCTCCACATTAATCCGTAGGGCCTCTTCCTTCTTCGTTCACTACCTTACCTCTTGCCCTCTGGTACCCTCAAAATTTGATACTTTTGACTACAGCATAGATACTGTAACAATTTTTAAATCTAAAAGGGAAAAAATGATGGAAAAAAACCCAAGGTTGACATTTAATGAATATATCGTATGTCCTCTGGCAAAACCTCTTTGAACCTCAGTCTCCTCTAAACTCTAAACTCATTGAGGGAAAGGGTCTTGTACATCGTAAATACCTGATGTGTGTGTATGTGTAAATCCCTTTTAAGATATATATATGGTAAATGAATGAATAAAAAGTAAATTGGTAACATTCTGTGTTTGGCCATAGTCCTATATTTTTCATTTAAGCAATCAATACTAAACAGTGAGGCTGGAAACTTACAAAATACAATTGGAAAGCATAGTTTCACCAAATAAGACATGCAATAACATCGATGATCTAAAATGAGGTATATCAGTGTGTTTGTATTATTTTCTTCATTTACACTTGTATCCTCCCAGTTATTGATCTAAAGATGATTACTATAGGGACAACTCTTATATATGCGTTTAAGTTTGTAAATTATCATGAAAAACTTCCTGTGGTTTATAGCAAGATATTTATAACAATGATGAAAGGCTCAGAAAACCTTGGTGGAATACAGAAGTTGGCAATTATTGATTCTGATAAGCCAATTTTGGTCCTATCACTTGAGAGTGAAAGGAAGACATTGCACAGGTTGGCAGAATTTTGGAAATAAAGAGGAAGAGATTAAATCAGACTTTTGAGAAAATATATTCTGAAGAGCTTTGATAAGTGATTTATTGATTCATCCTTTTAACCTGAATGCCAATCTGCCAGTGGCTACCACTATATTTATTCTGCTCTTCCTCATACCAATAAAGCCACAATTTTGTTGGAAGTGCCTATTTTTCTCTGGTAGAAAATATTTCCCACTCCCTTATACAGAACAAATGGCCATAATGCATTACTAGAATCAGTGAGCTGAAGATTTAAGTTGTTGCCTGGGACTTTTATGCTTCAAAAGATACTTCTACAACAGGGGAAAGATAACATGCAGAATGGGAAAAAAAAATATTTGCAAGTTATATATCTGGAAAGGGACTTATATACAGAATATATAAAGAACTCTTTATAAAAGATAAAATGCTTCCAAATAAATAAGCACTAAATTTAGCACAAAATATTCCATGCACTTCATAGCATTACATGTAGATAAGATTATGATCATTTTGCGGTCAAATGTGACATAAAATACGTATGATTCCAAACAATGATGAATTATGAACTAACTTCCTTTGAACTAATATACAAATTTTAGCTGAAAAAAACCCACAACAAAAGACAACCTAATGTAAACATGGGCATAGGATTTGAATAAACATTTCTTCAAAGAAGATATACAAATTCCCAATGAACACATGAAAAGATTCTTAGTAATATTAGTGATTAGGAAATGAAAATGCGTATGTAAACCAGAATGAGATACTGCCACACTTACTTGGATGGCTATAATAAAAAAATTCAGAATGTAAGTGTTGTCAGGGACATAGATAAATTGGAATTTTCATGCATTGCTTATGGAATTGTAAAATGATGGTCACTATGGAAAGCATTTTGGCAGATCTTCAAAAAGGTAAATATAGAGTTACTATATGCTGCAACTTCTTCTCTTAAATATACACTCAAGATAATTGGAAATAGCGCCATACAAAGACTTGTATACAAATATTCACAGAAGTGTTTTTTAACCATCTTGCAGAAGCAGATGGACTCCCAACCAAAATTGGTTCATATTTGGGAATGATGATCCCACACACAAGCACATACACTGAAAGTGTATGGCAGCATTTTTTTTTTAACTAACATTTTAAGCTTTTTAAGGAGAGCAGTGTGGCTCCCAGCAGGTCTAAAATAGCTTAAAAAGGCAGAAAACAAAGAATGGTTTGGGTTTTCTGTGTTGATTAATGTGTAGAGCTGGAAGGAGAATTTCCATGCATGACTTGAACTTCCTGTTGGTGCCAAAAAAGGGTTTACCTGGAATTTTAAATTAGGTTTCTAAGGTTGGGAAGAAGGGAAAGAGGGAGGAGTGAGTCTTAAACCTGCCAGTAGTCAGATATCTAAAAGCAGAGTCACATCTTTACTAAAAAATATAGTTCATCATCACCACAGAGTAGAAACATCTCAAATGTTCATCAATTATTGAATGATAAAATATGATAAAATATTTATAGAGTGGAATATTATTTGTCAATGAAAACAAAAAAAGTATCAAAACTATTATATTAAGTGAAAGAAGTCATTGGCAAAAAAATCATATGATTTCATTTATGCGAAATGTTTGATAATAGGTGGCTCTGTTGAGATGGAAAGTATGTAAGTCGTTGCTTAGAGATGAGGGGAGGATTGTGGAGAAATGAAGAGTGACTAATAGTGGGTATAGAGTTTCTTTTGGGGGTGTTGAAAATATTCTAAAGTGACTAAATATTAATTCCAGCTATTATAATATTATGTTGCTCTCAGGTTAGGTAAATTTCCTGTTTTGCAATGTCCTTTTCGTAAAGTGTCAAATGTCTCTATTGTCATCATTGTACTGTTGTGATAACTATATGAAATGTATTTGAAAATGTAAAGATTTTTTTTATAATTATTTGCATTGTTAGGTTCTGTAAGTTCATGATTACTTAGAGCTTTCAGTTGGATCATCTGTTTTCAGTATACACCAGTCAATTGTAATGCACTTTACCTGTATCTCATTAAGTTCTCATAACAACCTGCAAAAATCAAGTTTTTATGTTTATACAGCTAAGAAGATTGGAATCTGGGGAGGTTAAGTGTTCAAGATAATGTTGAAACCCTCACCCATCCATATTTTTTTTTATTATATGCCACGCTGCTTCTTACACAAAGGTTAATTGAGTACTTTTCAGACTTTCCTTCATCCACAAACAAGCAAATCTCAATGTGTGGCATATGATTGCTCTGAGTAAAATATGAGATCATAAATAGCTTTGTTAAATGGCACATCAACAAGATGTTTAGATTTTTATACTGCTAGATTTCATATTTTATCTGTTTTTAATTCACACCAAATGAAAACATGACTTTGATGGCCTCTGTAAAACATGTCATGTGCAAAAATGAAATGGGAGAACAACCTGAAATGAATTTATTTCAGGGGATTTTATGAACCATCAACTTAGCTTTCAGTTCACTCAGCATGAGAGATGAATGTGATAGGTAAAAAAGAATATAGAGTGGTTCTTTCTGACTTATAATGTATAGGCAAATACAAGGATAACAGTATAGCAGATTTCATAGTAACTCAAATATTATAAAAATCAATCTTTGGTGCTTAGGTCATACATCAAATATATGTTTAGCAAATATTGAATTAATCATAAAATAAAATAATAGTTGCAAAATTTGGTTAGTAAAGAAAAATTAAGATTATCTGGAAAATAATCACTTTAATATAAAACATAAGAAATCAAATATCTTTTGTTTCATTCATAATGAAGGTCATAAACACGTTTGGAAAGATAGTATAAAATGTTCCAATGGTGGCATTAATATTGCCTAACCAAAAACTGTTTTTTACTTCCTCTTTGAATTAATTATTGAAATGAGTTTAATGCAATAGTAAAAAAAAGTAAATTCATGACATTTGAAAATTTATGAAATTGTGCATGGTACTGTAATATAATGTTTAGCAAGTTGGACTCAGAAGACCAGCACTCAAATTTTAGCTCTACCATTGATTTTGGACAAGTTGCTTAGTATCTCTTGAGTTTCATTCTAAGATGAAATGGGAACGATAACATCCATCTTGATTAGATTTAATGCAAACTAAATCAAAATTGGATATAAAACATTTTGAGTATTGTCTGGCATAGAGTAAGCACTCGATAGATGGAAGATCTAGCAGTATAAATTAAATAGTAAAATATTCACAGTGAAAAATGAAGTGGACATATTGACAAGCTGGTAAATTGGGTCAAGAAGCATGACCAGGTATGATCATTCAGAATGAAAATAAATTTTCGCTTCTGTGTCAATATTTTTCACATGTGCATTCTTGAAGAAATAATACATGTATTCCATATTTCAGTTATTTAAAAATGGGAAAAATTGACTTTATAAAGTATACCTCATTTGGTTGTGTTTAGCTATGCACTATCCAGATGTTACATTTTTACAAGATAAAAGTTTGTAGTGACGCTGTCTCAAGCAATTCTTTAGTTATCATTTTTCCCAATAGCATGTGCTTGCTTAATGGCTTAGTGTAACATTTAATAAAGAATTGCACATTGTTCTTTTTTTAGAATAATATTACTGTGCACTTAGTAGGCCACAGTTAGTGTAAATATGACTTTTATATCCATTGGGGCCCAAAGACATTCACATGTCTTGCTTTATTGTGATATTTGATTTATTTCAGTATTAACAGTAACTTTGAGTTGTGCCAGTAAGTATATAAACTTAGACCAAGGTCCTTTGAGTTCTAAATGACCTGTTTTAAGATGACACGGCTTTCTTGGATAATAGTCAGGCTTTATCAATTTGTTTAACCTAAGTGTGATTAATAAATAATATTTTATCTAATGCCTTCTTAAGTCTGCACAATTATTTTAAATAGCAAATTGCATTTGATTTGGAGAAATTTGGGAAAATTGGATTATATGATAATTGTCTATATTAGAGCCTTTAATAAAGTAAAAGGAACACTTGGTGTGACATAAAGAGCATAACTAAAAAACTAATGAAAAGCAAGTAAAATCATCTTTTTCACTTTCGCTAAAATTACATTATGTTATAACTCATTACCTTCAAATTATTAAAAGAAAAAAAATTAACATGAAATTGAACTCATTTGATTTGAAGGTGCCACATTTTGCAGTTTGAAGGAAGAAAAATATTTAAGTATCAAATATTCTTCCAGTGGACCAGAAAGCAAGCTTTTGTGTTAATGTGATTATATTTATTCATCAATTTTTTTACAAGATTATGTCTGAGATTGACTGATTAAAATAAACAATATTTTGACCTAAGGGAACTTCAGTTACCTTGAATTGTAATTCTCAGAAATTAAAAAAAGAAAAAAAGCAATAGGCTTATTGGAAGACATATGCATATGAAATATAACAGTTTGCTAATTTTACTTTTATAATTTTTCTGATCATTGAAAACAGCAATTGAACACATTTCTGCTTTTCTAGGTTATATTTGTTCTTTTTATCTTAATTGAGAGTTAAAGGGTGAAGCAATTTTGAAGTGTAAAAATTTCCACTACACTTGAGTGATGTCTGTTTAACCTAGCAAGAATTTGTCTACTTTTAAAATCAAAACAATTTTAGATGGTTAATTCCATTTTAATGGAATTTTTAATGTTTAATTCCATTTAATGGAATTTTAATGGAAATTCACTTTAAGGATTGAATTCATGTTGTTTACAGATTTGTTCATGTTAAAAATCAGCATGTCTCTTGCTCTGTAAAGAGCAAGAGAAAATGAAGACCATATGTATAGGCAGTTATAATAGTGCCCATTTTAATAAGGATTCAACGTATACATGAAATGTACTGATGCATTTGATGAATTTATCCTCCTTTTAATTGAGAAATATTTACAATAAAATGCTTACATTTTATGGCTTCTGTTCAGTACTCCATTAGTTTTGACAAATCCTACATGTATATAATCCACATTTGGATCATTACAGAAAAATTCTATCACGCCATAAAATTCCATCAGCTTCATCCTACATCCTCTTCAACCTACACACTGCTAAAAAAGCAACCATTGATTTTATTTACATCATAGGTTTTATTTTTCATGTATTCTAGAATTCTTACAAATTGAATCATCATATGATAATGTACTTTACTTTGTCTGGATTTTAATTCAATATTATGTCTTTGGAACTTATAATGTTATTGCATATGTCAGTAGTTTATTCCTTTCTATCATAAGGCCTTTCTATTATGGGGCCTCCTTGCTGGCACAGGGGTTAAGTCCCAACACTGTCAAGCAATTGCCAACCACTGCTTCATGAGTTTGATCCCTGACCAGGGAGCTGATCCACATTGCTCAGCAGACCTCTCCTGCTCCCAACTCTATCTCTGGCGAATTCTCTCACCCCCCCGCACCTCTGCCTCCATCCCAGTTCTTGTATGCATAAATAAATAAATCTTTTAAAAAAATAAGGTGACATTATATGAGTTCACCTAGGTTGAATTATCCACTCTCTTTTAGAAGGACAACAGGACTGGTTTTAGTTACCAGGAATTTTGAATAAAGCTGCTATGGATATTCTTGTACAAGGGTCTAGGTGGACATTTGTTTACATATGTCATGAATAAGTAACTAGGAGTGGAATCACTGAGTGATAGTATAGATGTATGTTTTAACTTTTTTTTTTAATTTTTTAATTTTTTTTATTTTTTTTTATTTATACATACAAGCTGGGGTACAGGCCAGAGGTGTGGGGCGGCGAGAGGGTTCACCAGAGACAGAGCGGGTAGCAGAACAGGCAGATCAGAAACACACTGCTGAGGGGAGCAGCGGGCAAGGCAGTAGAGGTCTGCCGCACCATGTGGGATTCTCCCTGGCCGGGCGTGGAACTCGCGTCGCCGCTGCAGACAGCTCCACAGCGCAGCGCTCAACCGCTGCGCCACCAGGGAGGCCCATGTTTTAACTTTTTAAAGGAATTCTTCAAAAAGTTGAGTTTAAAATCTCTTTAAAAACTTTTTTTAAAAAAGAAACTCATTAAAAAGTTAAAAGATGAAGAAACTCTTTTCCAAAGTGGTTATAGTATTTCATATTTCTACCATATGAGAGTTTATTTGCTCCACATCTTTCTCAACATTTGGTGTTATCCATTTCAGCCATTTTAGTCAACAGATACATAGAATTATAAAAAAATGTCAGATAGAAAAGACTATGTATCTCACTTTGTATTGAATTTGCATTTCCTTAATTTAAGGTGATTAAATTAAGGAACTATTGAAAAAAATATTTTATTTAAAAATACAATTCTTTCATCACTTAAAATAATACACAGTTTACATTTTTTCTTGGACATCTGCAAGCATGTGGTGTCTTTCATAAAAAAAAGGAAGGATGACTTAAAAGGTAGAACCAAGATATTTGAAGGGAAGGCCAAGAACCACTAGAAATATTTTCCAGATGTTTAAACCTAATGCAGAAAAATCCAACGTTTGCTCACTTGGATCAGAACTGACATGTCCTTTTACCATTCATTTTTCCGTTTTTGAACTTGCTATCAATAACTGTTCTTTTTTGTCTTTCTAGTGTGTGTTGGAAGTATCTGATAACTTGTATTAGTTTCACTGTCAGTAGATAGAGAAGAATTGTTCCTTAGCAACTGTTTTTAATGGATTAAATGGAGAAGACTCATCAGCACTTGGACCCAATTTAGATTTTGGACGTTGAACTGATGAGATGAGATTTTGGACTTTGACCTGATGCTATAATGTAATGAGACTTTTGGGAACCTTGGGAGTGTTGAATGTGTTTTGTACTTGGGAAGGACATGAGTTATTTTAGGTCAGAGGGCAGACTATAACAGACTAATAAAAAATGTATATTTTACAAAGGTTGAGTTTTAGAAACACTTTAGATCCATAGAAGAGAGATTCTGTCACCCTTAATTTCATTTGGAAATAACCATGACCACATATATTAATTTTAATGACTAAATACATTGCTTATGTTTAAGACTTAAATTCTTCAGACATTTAAAATAATATGCAGTTAAGAACTTGTTTTTGGATAAATTGGGATGTCCTTAACAGCCTATTACTTATTAGAAATACTTTCTCACTGCTGGGTGAAAATTCTCACTGTCAGAGGAAAAAAAAGTAATTTTCAAACATTGCAAATATTTTTTAAAGTTTTTTTCTGAGGACGTTTGAAGAATGGGAACTCAGAAGCTATAAAATGTAAGATGTTTTTGATACTTGTCTAAATTTTGTACACATATGAATCCATTATTTCTGTGTTGAAAATGTTATGTGTGCTTACATGGCCTTTAAAAAACCTTTTTATTTTTTCACATTACAGAAACATATTGCAGTATCAACACTGCTTTTTCAAGGTGCTTATTACTAAATGTGTCATGTTATTCAAGAAATCTCTGTGAAACTTGGTCTCAAACTGTTTACACTGAAAATGGTTAGTAATTCAGGCAGTAGAATAGCTTATAAAATGGAATCAATAGACACATAAAAAGCATGTTGTAGTGTAACTGTAAAGTTAATTTATATAGTCTTGTTTTCATAGTGTTGACAGGGTCCTTTAAAGCATAGGTGACTAATGTATGTGCTGGCATGTAGTAGATATTAATAAGAAAGTAAATAGTGGCTGATAAATGGAGTCAACAATTTTTTTTTCGAATTTATAGACAGGCTAGGCAAAGAAAATATTCTGACATGTGGAACTGTTACTGAAAACCTAACTACTCTAATTGGATGATAAGGAAATAATTCCTAAAGTGACATTATTTTTAGTGAATTATTTTTTAAGTTTAAAGGAATCAGTGTAAAAATATTTCTAAATTATCTTTACACCTAAAAATAGCTTAGAATGCTTGCCTCATCTGTCAGGTAGTTCATTTTCAATATAAAATCCCTGTATAAATATTACTGTCTGATATTCAAGTGAATGTCTTAGATGATCTAACTTGTGAGTGACATTTTTGATGTCCAATTGGACTATGGATAAATAATTATTTTCTTTTTTGAGAATGCTAGGTTCTGGAAAAAGAAAAACAAACTCATCAAAAACTAAAACCTAGACAAGTCATAAATTTCACCATTCTCTCTACTTCAACTTTCCCTTACACATGCATTGATGCAGATTCATTTAAGTTTAAAAAAACAGAAAAGGCATAGTTTACTTTTAAAATATTGTGGAAGAATAATGAGTGGAAAGGAAATCATTGTAATAATAAAAAACTTTAGTCTATATTTGTTTTATTATTTATAGATCCAAGAAAGCAAAATAATAGATTTGAATTCAAGATTGGACAGTTTATTGATGTAGAGCACTTTATAATTGAGTTTAAACTGGCTAAGACAAAAATTTTAGTCTGCCTTTCATAGGTTTTGACACATGTACAAATCCAAGTCAGCTAAATATGTATATGGAAGCTAGAAAATGAGTGATGGTTAAAAGTAAAAGCAGTATTACACTAGAAATACTCAAAGTAGTTTCCAGTTGTCTTTCTAAGGTTATTAGAATATGGAAATTTTGTTCTGAAACTTACCTTACCTTTTAGAGTGACATTAATTTTTTCTCTTCTTCTAACAAATGTCTCACCAGAAACCTCTTGCCCTATTCTGAAATCAGACCTGGAAAAAATCAGCTGACTGATTCCAAGGCTAAAGTTGAAAACTAAAGCTTAGCAGATACCTTATGTTGTTGGATTGTCTATACATTGTCAAGGAGAAAAAAATGATATGAAATTGTTTTCTATAAATTTGAGACTTATGTTCATGTTCAGTGAGAGTAGCATTTTATTATTTAACATCTGAGAATTATCAACCAGGTATATACTTTATTACCAAGACAAATGTTTCACTAATAAATGGAGCTGAAAGGTAATCCAGACATCATTTCTGGCCAATAGCAAAGCAAATCACCATATTTCCTGAGATGTGCACACTTTGCTTAAAACAGTTAATATGTCTTGTCTTGTTACTGTATGAAAAAAAAGGTGGAAAACAGACCAGAAAGAGATTGGTTCTGGGAAGAGGGAACAGGAGATAAATACCAGTAAAGTTAGCTAATTTCCAGATAACTAAAAATAGACTGTATATGGATTCTGCCTCTTGCCCATTTATAGTAATGATTCTTATATGTGACAATTAGTTTGACATTACCATGGTCTGTCATTTTTTTTGTCATATATATAGTCCCTCCCGTTCCTCAATTCATTTCCCTGTATCTGTGAGCTTAACTTTTTATTACTCTTCACAAATTTAATCACACTCCTTTCCTAGTTCTCTTTATGATCTCTTGTTAGGCATTTATTAATGAATCATAATATTTTATACATTGGAATATGTAAGTGATAGAATAAAAATTGGTACCTTAAAAGATATGAAAAGACACAGAAAGAACAAAATTTAGATATATAGCTTTTTAAATGCTATACAAACATGCAAGAATTGGTTTGAAAGAAGTATTGTATACAGTTAGGTGAAAAAAATTAATCAAAAATTTAATCTAATCTGGGTGGGCACTGTACCAGACACTAGAAGTACAAAGTAGAAAGTAGCGTTACCATTTCATGTCTCTATGGCCTATTTTAACAGAGAAGTGCACATAAATCCAATTTAATATAATATATTAGTCTGCTAGGGTTTCTATAATAAATTATTACACACTAGATAACTTAAACAACAGAAATTATTTTCTTGATGTTCTAGAAACTAAAAGTCCAAGATCAAGATACCTACAGGTTGGTTTATTCTGAGATCTCGCTCCTTTTCTTGCAATGGTATTTTTGTCTGTTTTTGCATGATCTTTCCTTCATGCATGTGCAATCCTACTGTCTCTTTTTCTTATAAGGACACCAGTCCTGTTAGATTAGGGCCCCACACTAATGACTGAATTTAACTTTAATTACCTTTTTAAAGTTCCTACAGTCAAGTACAGTGATATTCTAAAATATGGAATTAGGGCTCAACCGGAATTCTGCAGGGAAACAATTCAGACCATAACCGTAGTAAGGCATATGAGAACTCTAATGGCATCCCAGAGAACAGCTAAGTGAGCATGAATGAAAGGGAAAAAAGATTTACAGAAGAGGTAAACTTTAAGCTAGTGATTTTTGAGCAAAAATTATAGAATAATTTAGAAGTAGAAAAAAGCAGATATTTGAGAGCGTATCATATTCAGGGAATGGTGGATGTTCCAATGTAAATGGAATATAAGTTGCAAAAAGATAGTTTGAAAATTACTTTGAAAGGGCCTCCCTGGTGGTACAGTGGGTTACGTTGCAGCACTATGAAGCTATCCAGAGCCACTATAGGATGAGTTCGATACCCAGCCAGAGAGCTTCCCATGTGGTGCAGCAAACCTCTCCTGTCTCTTCCTGCTGCTCCCCTCAGCAGTGTATTTCAGTTGATCTGCCTGTTCTGCTCCCCACTCTGTCTCTGGTGAATCCTCTCACCTCCTCCCCCCAACTCTGGCCTACACCCCAGCTTGTTTGCGTAAATAAATAAATCTTTAAGAAAGAAAAGAAAATTACTTTGAAAACCTTCTCCAGGACACCCTAATGAAAATGACCCATGTCCTACTGACTTTTCTTTTTCATCTGTCCATGTCCCATTTGTCAGATGAATTTAGTTCTTCTTCCTTCTGTCTCCACCAATATAGTCTAAAACATTCCAATCTCTTGTGTAGAACTCTAATAGCTCATATATCAATCTACTTCAACTTTCTTTCATTAAACATGACTTTTCATAATTTAGACTTAAAATTGTCATCCCTCGCTTTCTTAAACTCTCTAAAAGTCTTTCTTGGCTTTTTAAGAGGATTTTCTTCAACATATTCCTGAAACCCTGCACTGACTAGGCCCTACCTACTTTTCAAATCCTGTTTTTCTCTGTAGTCACACCAAATTTATCATATCATTCATTTGCCATGTTTTTCAGCCCAAAAGCCTTTTGTATGCTTTATTTCCATTGTTTAGAATGCTTCCTCCTCCCCCAACCCCCAAAACCCAAAAAAACTAATGTTGACTCATCCTTCTGAACCTGGCTCAAGTGCTTTTCTTGGAGATCTTTCCTTACCTTCCTAATAAGATCAAAGTCACCCATTATTGGGCCTCCCCGGTGGCGCAGTGGTTAAGCGCTGCGCTGTGGAGCTGTCGGCAGCGGCGACGCGAGTTCGACGCCCGGCCGGGGAGAATCCCACATGGCTCTGCAGACCTCTCCTGCCTCGCCCGCTGCTCCCCTCAGCAGTGTATTTCTGATCTGCCTGTTCTGCTACCCGCTCTGTCTCTGGTGAACCCTCTCGCCGCCCCACGCTTCTGGCCTGTACCCCAGCTTGTATGTATAATTAAAAAAAAAAAAAGTCACCCATTATTTGTTTTTAAGGTAAGCTTTCTATATTCTTCTTTTGGCAAAATATATTCAGTGGGACATTTTAGTAATCTGCCCTGTTTTATTTATAATTCCTCAGTTGTGTATGCAGGGCTCCATGAAAGTAGAAATTATGTCAGATTTTGCCCACAGTTATATCCATAGTAACCCATAGCATTTGCAGCATTTAATTGATGTTCTGTTTAATATTTGTTGAATTAGGATTTGTGATCCCAAAGTATAGTGGAGGTCATTGATCCACAGTAAGCATGGATAATATTTCTCACTGTGCAATTTCAGCTGAATGAGTCCTACCATAACATGATCCTCTTTTGGAAAAGCATTTATTCTTTGCAGCATAGCAAAATCATTGCAAGAATTTAAAGCAACAAATAATAACCCACATAACTATTTCTTTTTTTTAAGAATTTTATTTATTTATTTTTGTATAGAACTGGGGTGTAGGCTGGAGGTGTGGGGGGTGAGAGGATTCACCAGAGACAGAATGGGGAGCAGAACAAGCAGATTTACCGAAATACACTGCTGAGGGGAGCAGTGGGCAATACAGGAGAGGTCTGCTGTGCCATATGTTGGTTAGCTGCCTGGCAGGGTATAGAACTCAGACCATAGTGGTGATAGTGCTGAGACTTAACTCCTGTGCCACCAGGGAGACCCCCACATAACTATTTTCACTTAAACTATTTAATAGTACAAGTTTCCTTTACCTCTGTTTATTTTCACATATATTTCCATAGCTCTAATACTAAGCTTTATAGCCCTTAGGAATTAATTCTTTTTCTTACTGTGTTGCAAGCCATTTCCTGTTTGCTACATAACTCATCATCTTTTACATTGGGTTCATGTATAGTTTTTACCCTGATACTTGTGATGCATCAAATATTTGGGATGTTTCTTATTTTTTTTAAATAAGTTTTATTTTTTAGAGCAATTTTAGCAAATTTGAATGCAAAGTATACATATTTCCATATATCTTCCCTACCCCTAAACTTCTCAAATATCAACATCCTGCACCAGGTGGTGCCTTTATTACAACTGATGAACCTGCATTGACACATCATTATCACCCAAAGTCCATAGTTTATGTTAAGTTTCATTATTGGTGTTGAATATTCTATGGGTTTTGACAAATGTGTAATGACATTTATCCACTATTGTAGTATCATACAAAATAACTTCACTGACCTAGATATTTATTTGACCACCTATTCATTCCCCCCAATTCCTGGCAGTCACTGATCTTTCAATGTCTTGATAGTTTTTCCTTTTCTAGAATGTGGTAGAGTTGGACTTGTAATATGTAGCCTTCTCTACATATGGCTTCTTTTACTTAGCAAGATGTATTATGTTTTTAAGTTCTTTTATGGGTTTTTATGACTTGACATGCTTCTTTTAGCATTGAATAATATTCAGTAACATTCACATATTATGTGAATGGATAAACATCACAGTTTATCCATTCACATAATAAAGGGCATTTTTGGTTGCTTCCAAGTTTGGTCAATTATGAATAAAATTATAAAATCCATGTACAAATTTTTGTGTGAGCATAAATTTTCAACTCATTCATATAAATACCCCCCCCCCAAATCTCTGAATTGCATGATACAAGTGTACTTTATTTGGTTGGAAATTGCCAACCTGGCTGTGATTGTATCATTTTGCATCAGCAGTGAGAGTCCCCGTTGCTCCACATGCTCACTAGCAGTTCATATTGTCTTCTTCTTCATTTTCTTTTCCTGTTAATGCATAACAGTAAACAACCCTTTTATTTCTTTAAATAATTTTCTTAAAATAGAATACTAGGGTAATAACTGGTAAAAAGTTATAAGAAGTCTCATCTACATGTTATAGTAATATGCATCTCCACATGTTTCATTGTTGTTTAGAAATCACATTACAAAGGGTCTCAGATTTCATCAAAAAAATCCCTGTTATATAATAAAACACTTAAAACTTCAAGTTGATTACATATTAGTAGTAAAATTGTGGGATTTTTTTTTTAACCTCTAAAACTTGAATGAAGAAATAATAGTGTACACGTTGTTCTTGGAATACATTGTTACCTAACATGGGTGGTGTTGGTTGATCACTAAATATTTGTTGAACACCTATTGTGAACCTGCAGGTAAATTAAGTTTAAGGAGTAAAAAGGTGAACAAAATAGTGAATCCCTGCATTCCTCCTGCTATTGTTGCTATTATTGTATTTTTTACAAAGGAGTTGGCTGCCATTTCTTTTCTAAATGTGTAAATACCAAGTTCCTTTGAGTAGCCTTTTATCTATTTGAATATTTGATTTTGATTATTCATTCAAAAGGTGAATGAATACTAACTGTTCTGGGATGACATACCCAGGGTGAAATTCCAGTCCTATTGATTTACATGTATGGAAGACCCAAGGAATGGAGTTTTGATATTGTCATATTCAAATTTGCACCAAGACTAAGGGTTCTTTTGGGAAGACTGTCATTGAGACACTTTCCTCTTTGCAGTTCACTAATAAATGTCTATGGACTGAGGAGGCCCAGGCTGGGGGAAAGTGGCAGAAGATACTAGAAACCTCCAAAATCCAGGGAAGACTCTTCATGAGTAGGGGAAGAATCTAGTTTGGTGATCCTGATGACAATAATCAAGTTGTCTTGTGAAGAGCTGGTTTGGAAAAAAAAAAAAGTTGTTGAGTGATGCTATGTTTCCTTTTCATACTCAGCCACCCTGGTATCATGGACACGTGTTTTGACAATATTTAGTCAACAACTATTGTTTGAGTGAAAGAACATTACAATAAAAATCTGTACTATTGGGAGGCCAGGTTTATTGTCTCATAATACAGCTATACATTAACTGTATGTTTGAAATAACATAGAGGGATGTATACCTTATCTTAGGAAACTACTTTCAGACTTTCTAGCGTAGAACAGGAATCATCAGATAACAAGATGTTTTCCTCTTTTTTTTTTTAATAAGAGAGCATTTGCAGGATCCACCACTGTAGATATGATAAGCATCCCACTGACTTAGAAGGGAGGCCTTTTATCACCAGAAGGGATCTGGATTTCCATGATTTTATGGATGGATGCTTGGACTGTGCTCTGTAACTCAGTTATATCACAACACCTCTTGAAAATGGTTGCCATAGAGGAAGGAATGTGACAAGGTTGTGACACTGGAGCTTTGGTGGAGAATGAGTATGGCATATTCACAGATGGAGGTGTGAAATGGTACTTTCAAAATTATAGTTATGTGATACAGTGGCAAGTCAATAAAACAAATAACAGGGGGGAAAGTGATCCTGTCTTGTACACTGAGAAAAAATGCCTGCCACAATGGAACAAAAAGGGTTGCCAAACATGGTATCAAGAGTGAAGTGTAGTGATATATTTCCTATTATGTGATAATGACTTTAAAGCCTTTAAGTCTATCTTTGAAGGGGATTCAAATCTTTTTTTTAATATAATATATATTTATTTTTGTTATTCATAACTTTTACATTATTGTGTGTTCCCCATAAGTTACCCACCGCCTGTTCACCCGTGGAGCCATCACCATAGTCCTCCGTGTTCCCCTCTTCCCCCCTCTTGAGCCCTCCCCCTCCCCTCCTTCCCTGCTGAATGTCGCTTTCTTATTTGGCTCCCCTATATTCCTGTTATAAGTGAAACCATTCAATATTTTTCTCTTTCTTTCTGGCTTATTTCACTGATCATTATCCCCTCTAGGTCCATCCATGTTGCTGCGAATTGCATGTGTTTGTCTTTTTTGAATGCTGAATAGTATTCCATTGTGTATATGTACCACATCTTCTTGATCCAGTCATCTATTTTTGGGCATTTGGGTTGTTTCCATACCTTAGCTATTGTAAACAGTGC